>CM053028.1:343954337-344169337 GCA_028564925.1 Lithobates sylvaticus
CCACTGGATCTCCCAAGCTCTTCCAACCTTCTCACTGAGTATCTTCCTCAAGCATCACCCCCACTTTCCTGCTGGGTCCCTAACTTGGCACTCACAGATACTCCTCAAGCGTCACCCCACTGGCCTGCTCTGTCCCTGACTTGACACACAAGGCTGCTCTGCCAGCGTCACCTCTGCTGACTGGATCCCTGGCTTGACACCTGCTGAAGTTTCCCAATTCTTCACCTTCACCGATTGGTGAGAATACTGCTTCTGTACTTGGTTCAGCTACTCCCTGTGGTCCCTGGTAATAAGGTGGTTGGTCCTTTAGTGGTGACAGCTTCCCCTCTACCTCTGACCTCGACAGGTTCTCTGGCCAGCAGAACCGTCACTTCTTGTTGGACTGCAAGCCACAATCCCAACCCTACGCTGCTCTCTTGCTTCTAGATAGGCCCTCTGACAGCCTAGCAGCCAGATGTCCCCAGGATATGCCTCAGACTCTGGCCTAGGAGCCTGGGGCAGCACAACACACGTCTACCCAGACAGCTGTCCAGGTGGCACAGAACCCCGACCACCTAAATCCACCCAAATACATAGGCTCTCCCAGAAGGTCAAGGGATTTAAGAAAAACCCTGCCTATTGGCTGAGATACCCCATCATATACCCCTAATCTGTCCTTGAATTGCCCTTGTCTTATCTAATGTCGCCAAGTACCCGGCCACCTAGCGACAGAAGAGAGAAGTGCAGCAATGCCAAACTTTGGATGAAATCAATTGATCCCTAGCAATTGGCCAAGGCAACTATACCTGGCAGGTAAATTTAAGCGCAACCCTGCCTAAACATCAGGGTGCTACTATGTTATCAAAACTTAACCCCCCTTTAAAGGTCTGTCACCATAAAACTATACCTGAAAAACACAAATATTCTGGTCATGTGCTTAATTCAGTAATATGCTCACCACAATGACTCTCTTCCTCAGCACAATCTCAGGCTCACCAAGGTTTTAAAAATAGAAACATCATTTTGTAATTACCAGCTCGGAGCTCACCCACATTTCTTTTTTTTTTTTTCCTCTGTCCAAATTGGTGGTGGTCCCCTGCACAAAATCTTGCCCAGATGTTGTCACATACATTACAATAGCCCTACATGACAGATAATAAATATTTTTGATGTATAAGATACTCACATAATATGCCAATTTAAGGCCGCCCATATCAGCAATATTTTCACCTAATGTTAATCTTCCATTTACCTAAAGAGAGAGTGGAACAGAAATGATGCTGCAATTATTATCTCTGTGTATTTTACACAACAGTTTGTTAAACTAAGTTTACTTTAAAGCCAGTCAAAACTGTGGCTATGAGTTTAGATATACTACGGTACTTCACCAAACTTTATTTGGTTGAATTCTGATTTGTTGCACTTAAAGTGAACCTGTGTTCAGACTATTCACAGTAAAGTATTTGTATAATGACAAGCAGTAAGGCTCCAATCATATTGAGGCGTTGCTATTTTACAGGTGTTTTTTGGGTTTTTTTTCAGGCGTTTTTGCAGTGTTTTTGTACAGGAAATTTGAAATTGACAGGACACCAATGTAAAAGCAGTAAAACACCTATAATCTGCCAAAAATGAAGCTCATGTACTTTTTTGAGCGACGGGCATTTTGCTTAAGGCGACCGCCCGATCAGATGTGAACAGGGGCCATTGAAATGAATGAGATTTTTCTTGTTGGGCGTTTTTAGAGCTGAGGCTTAGAGCAGGAAAACGCCCAAAAATGCCTAGAAGTGAATGGAGCCTAAAAGCACTGTAACATAAGCTCACATTCACTTCTATAACTACCACAAAAAAGGCACTGGAATCTCAGCTTGTTTCTATGAAAACAATATCTTGGCAGCCAACCCTCTAATGAAAAGAAGCATCAGGTGTTTTGGCGCTATTAAAAACTGTCTGAAACTGCAATTGAAAAAAAAAAAATTATAATATTTGAGATCTTTTAGAATGAATTACTTCACACTATAAACAGCTGGAGAAGCAACTGCTTGATAGGGATTGAAGTGGTTAAACTAATACTGTAGTTTAAACACTTCAATACTACTTTCAACCCCTTCCTGCCCAGGCCAGAAAGTTCAGCTCTAAGTTCTGTCAAACTTTGAATGACAATTACTCATGTAACCCTGTAAAACTGTCATGTGATTGCTGTAATTGGTCAAAGAGATCACATGGTACTGGGATGACAGATCATGCCGCAGAATGGGTCATGACTAGGAGGACCTCATACGATGTCCACCTAAGATGGGAGAGCTCCCGCTCAGCTGTCATTTGTCTATAGGCCAGGCACGAAGCAGTTAAAGTGATACTAAATTCAAAATTTTCTTTGTTTCAAAATAACAAACATGTTATACTTACATGCTCTGTGCAGTGGTTTTGCACAGAGCAGCCCCAATCCTTCTCTTTCTGGGTCCCTCTTCAGTGCTCCTAGCCCCTCCTTCTTTTTGAATGCCCCCACAGCAAGCAGATTGCAATGGAGTCACCCGAGCCGAGCCACAGCTCTGTGTGCCCATTCCTCATTGGCTCACTAACTTTGATTGACAGCAGCGGGAGCCAATGCCACTTTGCTCCTGTCTTAGGACAGATAAGGAGGGAGAGTCTCGGACAGCCAAGTCTCTCAGGCAACATCGCTGGATAGAGATGGGGCTCAGGTATTAGGGGGGCTGGGGAGCTGCTGCACACAGAAGGTTTTTTATCTTAAAGAGGAGGTCCACCCACCCCTGCAAAAATTAAAAGTCAGCAGCTACACATACTGCAGCTGCTGACTTTTAATAATAGGACACTTATCTGTCCTGGAGTCCAGCGATGTGAGCACCGCAGCTGATGTTTCCATCAGCTGTCGGGTGCTGCCGCTAACCATTGCCGGTAAGGGAGCCTGGTAGTCAAGCAATAAGGCATCACACGGGTCCCTACAGCACATGTGCGAAGCACCGCTGCGATTTTCTACTGGCCCGGCAGCGGGGGAAGGAGGAGCTGCTGACGTAATGTGCTGCAGCACAGTCTTCCAGAAGTTAGGTCGGGGTATCCGCACCTCCCCTCCATGAAAGGTGCCAAATGTGGCACTGGAGGGGGGGACGACAAATGAGTGGAAGTTCCACTTTTGGGTAGAACTCCACTTTAATGAATTCTATGCATTAAGATAAAAAACTCTTCTGCCTTTACAACCACTTTAATGTCCATAGCCTATGCATAGGTGCACTCTTTTTACTGAACAGGATCAATAGGATAAGAGCAGGAACAGTGTTACCTTTATTTTTCTCTGCAGTAAATAAATCATAACTGGAATCTGACAAGCTCCTATATTCTAGTTTATCCTAAAATACCCTGTACCAAGGTTCTTGGTAGTAAACAGACATCAGTTAAATGGACTTAAAGATGTCTGTGTATCTTTTAGATATCATCAGGGTACCCCAAGAGTCCTAAAAATCAGGGCACTCTGTAACGCAACTAGCAACTTTCCAGCTGAAGGTAAAGCTTTGCACCACCGACTCCAGTACATGCTTGCAGCGTGAGCACTATGTTTTGGGGCTTTTGAGGTAATCTGTAAAAAGCAACAATTCAGTACCTTATAGGTAGGCGTAAAGATGCTTGTTGTCACACAAATCCACTAAAGGAGTTTGGGAGTGCCACTCAATAGCATACAAGGTATATACCGTAAGACTGATGACAGGGAAGTCTATGTAATGCAAATGTCTATTATTTAATCCTATTTACTATCTTGAATTCCAAAGCATAAGATGACCAAAGGGCACACAGACTCAACATTTAACTTCAAGGGACCAAAATATTCACATCAGGGAAGAATGTCTGGCACAATAGGAGAATCAACTGGGCAGAAATATTACATCATAAGTCTTTTCCTTCTGCTTCCACAATCGTCTACCAATAAGGATCTGCCAAGGCTCAGCTACTGTATTGTTGTGTTTGTCTGCATCACATCCACTGACTGGCATCCACAGGGACTAACCCTAACTTCACCTTACTTCCCCGACCTTGACTCATTAGTTATACTTGTAGCCACCTTCATGCAGGCCAGCACTGCTCTAGGCAACAGCTCTTTTCCATATGGCTTCATTACACTGAAGGCTCAAACTCTCAAACTGTTTGACACATTCATATAAAAATGATTTGCCATGTCATACCAGTTAGTTACATATGTCAGTATAAAATATGCATCAAGCTGAAATATTTTCCCATGCATACATAAGACCGTGAGAGTCTGATTGTATATAAACCTCTAAGAATACATATAGCCATGTACTTTCATGTGCCACCCCTTCGGTTTCCCATTGGGTGTCTTGGTCCCCTTCCACTACTCCATGGGTCAGACACTGAGCAGCATACGCCAATTGGAGGTGTTATGCTTGATCAAGTTTCAAGCTGGTTTGCAGGTGCTGTATTTTTTCGGAAATCAATATGCATGATGTTGGCACCCACCGTATTCATAGGGAGTGCTTTAATATAATCTATGTATCTGTTCTTTAGTTTAGAAATCTGTTGTTGGAAGCTTCTACTTCTGAAAAAGTGAAAATGTATTCACAAAACGCATCGAGTTAAAAGATGTATCCTTCTTTTAAACTGAAATTACTTTGGCTGTGTGAAGCATGCATTGAAAAATATATCAGCTTGATGCATACAGTGTTTTATACTGACATATGTAACTAAACGGCTTGACATGCCAAATAATTTTATACGTATGTGTCTAATTGTTGTATAATAAATTGATATTTTATTAATTACGTATTATGCCTCATTTAAAGTCCCATGGACAACATTTTTTTCTTCTATTTTTATAAAGGGTATATATCAATATGGAGGCATGACACTATAGGCACCTGGTCACATTTCTGCTTTTTCTCAAATCCCTCTTTGTTTATGCCATTCAGGCTGCACAGGTGATTTCTATGAAGTACTTCCTGCTCAAATACTGTTACTTTATTCCAGGTTAAGTACTCTTTTTCTCATGGTATACAAATCCTGGGAGCATTTTAGGCAATGTGGTCAATAAGCACTTGCCAACCGCAATATGTATAAAGTATATACGTTGCTGTTTGCAAGGGGTTTACCAGGGTTATGGCTGAAGCCATAACCCCAGTAATTACCCCAGTCATTTTTTTTCACTTAGGGGCTGCCTTTTTTACGAAAGCAGTCCAAGTGGCTCATTAGCTGCTCGATTGCTTTCTGAAGAGGGGGGGGGGGCATCCCCTCCTGCTGCTTGCTGTTTTTTCTTGGGCTTACCATTTTTACCGGCGTGCCCGAGAAACGATTTGACGGTGCGCACAGTTGGTCACAGAGGCTACCAGAGACCAGATCGTCTCTGATCGCCTCTATGGCCTTGGAGACCCAGAGCAATGTCATGATGTCACTTATGGTCTAGGGCAGAAGTAAACATTTTTTTTTCTTAAAACAAAAGATAACATTTTCCAAAATAAGAAAAAAAAATTCAAGCTCCCCATCCCTCCTTGCTCACGCGCAGAAGCGAATGCATACGTAAACGGTCTTTGCGCCACACGTGTGAGGCATCGCTGTGAACGTTACCGAAAGAGCAATAATTCCAGCGCTAGACCTCCTCAGTAACTATAAACAGGTAACCTGTAAAAAAATGTAAAGCATTGCCTATGGTGAATATAAAGTTCTGCAGTTTGTTGCCATTCTACGAGTGTGCAATTTTAAAGTGTGACATGTTAGGTATTTATTTACTTAGTGTAACATCATCTTTCATATTTTACAAAAAAATTGGGGTATATATTGTGCTTTGTTTTTTTTTTATTATTCATTTTGTGTTTTTTCCCCCCCAAAAAATTGTGTTTCAAATACTGTGTGACATAAAAAATTGCAACAATCAACATTTTATTCCCTAGGGTCTTAAACTTGTAAACAAAAAGTGCCAGAAAAGGCCTGGTCTTCATGTGGCTGTATAATCTCCCAAACCACATTCTTATACTACAAATATACAGACATGTTGTTCTCTCTCCTCTCACCCCACACACCACATTTCCAGTAAATCCTTTGGCATATAGTCCAAAGTCTGAAGGAGTGTCCCTGTAAGTGAGTGGATCCTAGGCCAAACCTAAATACAAGGCCTAAATGTCTCTACAAGTCAGCAGGAATGTTTCTAATGGCAACCTGGGTTCTGGCGTTTGACACGTCAAGGAAAAGGAGCAGACTGAGTGGGTATAAGCCTTGAACTGGAGAGAAGTCAAGGCATTGTGTACTACCTGGACCTAAGATCCATTGTGCTCCCCAAATACAAAAGATGCTAAAATTGAAGACAAGCAAGATACTTTACAGATACCACAATGTTCTGCATACTATCATTAGTTAGTTTATACTTATGTGAAAATGATAGGTTCACTTTAAAATGTCTCTATTGTATAGTGCTACTATTGGTAGCAGGGGAACAGACAGAAATATTTTACCATGGCTAAAAATTTCATATACTGCTAAATGATGCGTACAAAGATACTGAGTAAGTATTATGAAGTACTGAGCGCTTATCTCTCTTTTCGGTAATATAACCTGCCTTACAAGTAAGCCATGAATATACATGCTGTCTGGCTTCAACAGTACGCATTCATAACAGACTTTATTTAGCTTAGAAAAACAGCTGTGCCAGGAATATAGTATGTACCTTTGTGGGTAAGATGTAATTACAATACTGTATTTTTGCATAATTTCCTTATCTCTGGTGCTTAGTTTGTATCATTTGTGTTTAGCCTTTTGTTAAAAGCAATCCTGAATCATGCAGTTACATGCTAAAATGTAACAATTTCAGCCAAGTCACGTGTTACAGTTGTATACATATAATAGGTAAAAAACAGTGCAGTGCTAAGAATATGAATGTGAAAATACTCTTATATACTGTATCTTGAACTCACCAGCTTACCTTGTCAAACTGATCTGTCAAATAGTATTTTCTGGAAAAAGCACAGGTTTGTGCTTTTATTAGCACTGTATATTATAATTTATTATAACTATTTAGCACTGTATATTATAAATAATAAATAATTGCCAGTCATTTGAAGCATTAAGCTTTTTGTAATTTGTTTAAAAAAAAAAAAATAATAATAACTTTTATGTTCAGTCTGCAGCCCTCTACAACTTTTTATCACTTATATAAAACCATTCTTTTTAAAGAAACCATGGCATAAGTAAACTGTTTGTAGACAAAACTTCTAAGATTTCTCATCTTAAGTTTATGTCATCGGCTCACTTTTTGCTCAAGCATGGCTTAGGCCTCATGTACACTGCTGCTGGTAAACTGAAGTTTTAGGAGCAGTTGGGCGTTTTTTTCAGCTGCCCCTGAACTCTCCTCTGTTATCTTATCAGTACATGTACACAGGGTTGTTTATAATAGTTTCCAGGCAGTTGAGTTTAGAAACATTTTTGGAAAGCAAAAAAATGCATTCAGAAACGATTTTCAGTAACAGTAAATGCGTTTAAACGCAGTAACTCGTGTTTAGCCACATTTCGTTTACAGGTGTTTTTAATTTTGACTATTTAAAAAAAGAAAAAACGCTTCTAAACGCGGCATGTAAATGCGGCAAAATGGAAGTTTTTAAACGTCGGTTACTATGTGTCAAATCGTTCAGGAGAGGTTGTAAAAGGTTGTGAAGAATCACCAACAAGTGGGACACAATTGTGAAGTGGAACGAAATCTATTGGATATTTTCAACTTTTTTAGCAAATAAAAAACTGAAAAGTGGTGCGTGCAAAATTATTCGGCCCCTTTACTTTCAGTGCAGCAAACTCACTCCAGAAGTTCAGCGAGGATCTCTGAATGATCCAATGTTGTCCTAAATGACTGGTGATGATAAATAGAATCCACCTGTGTGTAATCAAGTCTCTGTATAAATGCACCTGCTCTGTGATAGTCTCAGGGTTCTGTTGAAAGCGCAGAGAGCATCATGAAGACCAAGGAACACACCAGGCAGGTCCGTAATACTGTTGTGGAGAAGTTTAAAGCCGGATTTGGATACAAAAAGATTTCCCAAGCTTTAAACATCCCAAGGAGCACTGTGCAAGCGATCCTTTTGAAATGGAAGGAGTATCAGACCACTGCAAATCTACCAAGACCTGGCTGTCCCTCTAAACTTTCAGCTCAGACAAGGAGAAGACTGATCAGAGATGCAGCCAAGAGGCCCATGATCACTCTGGATGAACTGCAGAGAACTACAGCTGAGGTGGGAGAGTCTGTCCATAGGACAACAATCAGTCGTACACTGCACAAATCTGGCCTTTATGGAAGAGTGGCAAGAAGAAAGCCATTTCTCAAAGATATCCATAAAAAGTCTCATCTAAAGTTTGCCACAAGCCACCTGGGAGACACACCAAACATGTGGAAGAAGGTGCTCTGGTCCGATGAAACCAAAATCGAACTTTTTGGCCACAATGCAAAACGATATGTTATATCACCCTCAACACACCGTCCCCACTGTCAAACATGGTGGTGGCAGCATCATGGTTTGGGCCTGCTTTTCTTCAGCAGGGACAGGGAAGATGGTTAAAGTTGAGGGGAAGATGGATGCAGCCAAATACAGGACCATTCTGGATGAAAACCTGTTGGAGTCTGCAAAAGACCTGAAAGTGGGACGGAGATTTATCTTCCAACAAGACAATGATCCCAAACATACAGCAAAATCTACAAAGGAATGGTTCACAAATAAACATATTCAGGTGTTAGAATGGCCAAGTCAAAGTCCAGACCTGAATCCAATCGAGAATCTGTGGAAAGAGCTGAAAACTGCTGTTCACAAACGCTCTCCATCCAACCTCACTGAGCTCGAGCTGTTTTGCTAGGAAGAATGGGCAAGAATTTCAGTCTCTCGATGTGCAAAACTGATAGAGACATACCCCAAGCGACTTGCAGCTGTAATCGCAGCAAAAGGTGGCTCTACAAAGTATTAACGCAAGGGGGCCGAATAATTTTGCACGCCCCACTTTTCATTTTTTTATTAGTTAAAAAAGTTTCAACAATCCAATAGATTTCGTTCCACTTCACAATTGTGTCCCACTTGTTGTTGATTCTTCACAAAAAATTAAAATGTTATATCTTTATGTTTGAAGCCTGAAATGTGGCAAAAGGTTGAAAAGTTCAAGGGGGCCGAATACTTTCGCAAGGCACTGTATATAAGAGGATATAGCAAAGCAATGTGTAGTGGTTTTGTACATAATGTATTTATTTATTGTGGACAGGACTAAAAAAACTATTATTATTTTTTTTTTTTAAATGGAAAAAAAAAAATTGTTTTCAGGTTGCATAGTACAAACTTTAAGTGGGTGACTCATAAGCAGTAAGTGTATTACTAGATTAATATATAACCTTCATACTGAGTTATTTTATTGAATGGCACTAAAATCAGGAACACAATTCACAGAGCAACAGTCTTGCTTACTAAAAAGCAGCCAAATTAGTAATAGCTGCTCTGACCAACAGCTAAGTGATCTATTAAGCTCTTGGACTTCCTCCCTAATTTGAAAAGGAAGGTGTTGTCTTTCTTTTTTGTAGCATTTACCAATTCACACCCTGTCTAGTGAGGAGGGGACTTTACCATGGAAGAACTGCCGTCATGACCATTTAAACTCAGCCACCGGCAGTGTTGTCTGCAGGTTTAGCCCTCTTGCTGAGATGGACAGAATCTGAGAATAAGACCTGAGAATACTATTTCTACAATCTGTCATCTGTTAGGTAAATATATTTGTAATGAGGACACTTGGTGTTATTTCAGTGGTACTACTATATGTTGGCATTGCATATATAATCCATTTTCTTGGAATAATCATAAATGAATTTAAGATGAACAGTTTTGGGCAATTGCAGATCTCTTCAACATCTGATTATTAAATTAACAGTCTAAGCTCTCAGCACTACAATGATGTCAGGGATGTGGGATTGTGTTGATTTCGGTTGCAACAGGGCAATGGGATTTAACGTTCTTGATGCTGCTCCTGAAGTAATTACTGATCAATGAATTGTATTATTAGACTGGGGTTTAATATTAAAAGAGTTATAGAGCTCATCCCGAGACTGAGAAATTTCAGTTTTAACAATGTTAAAGTGGAATTTCACTCTCTCAAGCAACATTGACTGTTTGTAATCCTTAGGCTGCTAGCAGTAGTAAATAGAGAGGAACGTATATCATATTTAATTGCTTTAACCTTTTTTTAAAGTTTCTCCAGTTACCGTATATACTCGAGTATAAGCCGAGTTTTTCAGCACATTTTTTTGTGCTGAAAATGCCCCCCTCTGCTTATACTTGAAGCACTTTTCTGCAGCAGAGAATTACATTTTACGACCGAATTTGGGGCCCCGTATTTCGGGGCCACTTGCTGCTAGGAACCCTAAATTTGGTGTGCAAACCCAGTGGAACCAGCACTACAACATATCCATGTTGGGATTCCTACCTCGAGATACAGGGCCCCAAAGTCGGTCAACTGTGTCCATCTGCAGCAATGTCATTTTGGGACCCTTTGGGTCCAGAGACCCCAAATTTTGGCTGCAGCTAGGGGGCATCTAGGAACCCTTAACTATCAAGTTTGAAGTTCGGGGGGACCTATGGCTGCAAATGGGCACAGTGAGGCATGCAAATGGGCACAGCGAGGCTGCAAATGGGCATTGTTGACCCTCTTTTCCACTTACAGTAGCTGTGCATTTCTCACCCTAGGCTTATACTCGAGTCAATACATTTTCCCAGTTTTTTGTGGTAAAATTAGGTGCCTTGGCTTATATTCGGCTTATACTCGAGTATATACGGTACTTTCTGGTTTCCAGGCCTAGGCAAATGATGTCATACCTCCCAACAGTCTTCAAGAGGGGGGAGAGGTTTTCTCAATTAAGTACATCCTCCTTCCTACATGCCTGATCTAGGAGCAGATGGATTCAAGAAAGTAAATGCTGCATGAATCATTTACCCTTAATCAAGTTGACTGTAGGAAAAAATGCTGAGGTTTTTTTTTTCGAAGTGATTTCTCAACAAAATAAAGCATGGAGACATGGATGGATCAATGAGTTTGGTTTGTGGTGCTCAGATGCAGTGGAGTTCCACTTCAATTCCACTTCAATTTCTATTTTTTGTGGATTTATTTTAGATTTCCACGAGTAGAGATTTCCAGTTAGATAGCTCTGTGAATTGAGGTTGTATTTTATTGCTAGATTGTTGTACTGTATAATCATCATATCCCATCTTAACGTATGAATGCCAGTGGCCTGTAGTGATATCTAGCACTACGAACATAAAATGTACATTGCCAGGCAATTGTAGATCTCTTCAAGATCTGAACATTGAATTAAGAGTCTAGTGCCAATCACTACAGTAAGATACACATAATAATATAAGCCCTTACCCTCTGATTGTAAACAGTGAAGTTTTCATATAAATCTACAATGCACTCTGCCTTCTTGAGGAACTTGCTGTATGATTCTTCTGTCCACCAGTGAATGAGGTTCCCAAATGAGTCATACTGGCCACCTGCCAATAAATATTGGGGTACAGAATACATATAGGGCAGTGAATCTCCATGGACAGCATAAAAGCACACAACTAATAAAAATATACAGATTATTCAGATAAATAGATAATCAACTTTACCTTTAGAAGGAAAAAAAAATGTTTTCCCTTAAATGTATTTGTATGTTCTATTCTACTTTATAAAACTTTAATTTACCATATACTGTACATACCAAAACAGAAAAGTATGCAGTACATATATGTTTCTTATGACAAGCGTGATACATGGTTTGTGTTAAGAAAAGTGAGATATTTACCCCAGTCATCATACCCATGTGTGAGTTCATGTCCAATAATGGTTCCTATACCGCCATAGTTTAAAGACCTGTAGATAGACACATCTGTCACATAACAACAGAATACTGTATATGTGAAAGACAAATTTACTTGCAAATGTTGTGTAACCAATCTGCTAGAGCAGTATTTATCAGCTTTGGAAAGTGAGTAGTGGTGATGAGCTTGACAAAGCATGCATATTTTTTGGTCTGTCATTTAACAGATCCTGCTGTGTGGGACCAGTGTAGCCTTTCTTCTCGGACAAGAAACCATTGTAACGGGCCAGTGGCGGCTGGTGTTCAACATTTTTTTTTTGAAAAACATCAATTACAGCCTCACTGTGCCCATCAAACGCAGCCACTGTGCCCATCAATTGCAGCCACTGTGCCATCAAATTCAGCCACTGTGTGCCCATCAATTGCAGCCAATGTGCCCATCAAATGCCGCCACTGTGTCCATCAAACACTGCCACTATGCCATCAAATGCTGCCACTGTGCCCATCAAATGCTGCCACTGTGCCATTAAATGCAGCCACTGTGCCCATCAAATGCTGCCACTGTGCCCATCGAGTGCTGCCACTGTGCTCAAAAACACCCCCCGCCGCTGTAATTCAGGCGCCCGAAAAAGGGTCTGGGCTCCTTAATAGGGGGTGGCAGTGGTGGCCATGGATAGATTCACGCAATGCATGAATCTATCCATTGGTCATAGAGGGGGTGGCTGGAGAGGGGGGCGTACACCCTTAATGGATGCACCGCCACTGAACAGGGTACTGTTCCACAGACCACTAATGTAATGGGGCACTTCATTGACCACCAATGTAAGGGAGCACTACAGTGACAATAGATGTAAGGAAGCACTACACTGACCACAGATGTAACGGATCACTACACTGACCACAGATGTGAGGGAGCACTACAATGACCACAAATGTAAGGGATCACTACACTGACCACAGATGTGAGGGAGCACTACAATGACCACAGATGTAATGGTTCTCTACACTGACCACAGATGTAAGTGAGCACTACACTGGCCATAGATGTAAGGGAGCACTACACTGACCACAGATGTAAGGGATCACTACACTGACCATAGATGTAAAGGAGCACTACACTGACCGCAGATGTAAGGGAGCACTACACTGACCGCAGATGTAAGGGAGCACTACACTGACCACAGATGTAAAGGAGCACTACACTGACCACAGATGTAAGGGAGCACTACACTGACCACAAATGTAAGGGATCACTACACTTACCACAAATGTAAGGGATCACTACACTGACCCCCAGATGTAAAGTGGCACTACACTGACCACAGATGTAATGGAGCGCTAGTGGTATAGTCGCTAATGGTAGCTAGATTAGCTACCCCTGATTGAGTTTAACAGCTTGCCAGCCGTATAACTTAAACATACCTAGTACGTGATCCTGAACTTACAGGTCTGGGGCGTGCATGCGTGCAATCGGCGACCCGCTCCCGCTGTGATTATACACAGCGGGAGCTGATCTGTGGGTACCGCAGACTCAATGTCCGCCGGCACCCGCCGATCATTAGGCAGAGAGCCAGAACAGTAATCTGCCTAAGCGGGCAGATTACCATTCTGTTAGTAGGACAGGCATTGATCCTGTGTTCCCGCAAAGCAGGAACATGGATCGATGCCTTCCCCTAGTCAAAGCACCTCCCACACAGTACATAAGCACTGGCTAGGCACACAGTTAACCCTTTGATTGCCCCTGGTGTTAACGCCTTCCCAGCCATTGTCATTAGTACAGTGACAGTGTATATTTTTTTAGCACTGATCAGTGTATTAGTGTTACTGGTCCCCAAAAAGTGTCAAAAGTGTCAGTTATGCCTCGTACACACGAAGGGACTATCCCGCGGGATTATCCCCTGGGGATAATCCCCTCGTGTGTGGGCCTTCGACTGACTTTTTTCCAAAAAATCCGGCGGACTAAAGTTTTAAGTTTTGTTTTAAAATTATCCGCTGGACTTGGCAGTCCGGCGGACAATCCCGCCGTTAGTAGGCTAGTCCGCCGGACTTTTGAAATGAACGGACTTGCCGCTCATCGGAAAGTCTGTTCATTTAGCACGTGACTTCAGGTACGTAGCTAGCGTAGGCAGTAAATGCCGGCGCGCTAGCCCCGTCACCTGGCATGGATTTAAAGGGACTCCCCAAGCCGAAAAACGGCGTGGGGGTCCCCCCCAAATCCATCTCAGACCCTTATCCGAGCACGCAGCCCGGCAGGCCAGGAAAGGGGTGGGGACGAGCGAGCGCCCCCCCCTCCTGAGCCGTACCAGGCCGCGTGCCCTCAACATGGGGGGTGCCCTGGGGAAAGGGGGGCCGTGTGGCCCCCCCACCCCAAAGCACCTTGTCCCCATGTTGATGAGGACAAGGGCCTCTTCCCGACAACCCTGGCCATTGGTTGTCGGGGTCTGCGGGCGGGGGGCTTATCGGAATCTGGGAGCCCCCTTTTATAAGGGGGCCCCCAGATCCCGGCCCCCCACCCTATGTGAATGAGTATGGGGTACGATGTACCCCTAACCATTCACCTAAGGTGTAAAATGTAAAGTAAAAAACCACACTTTTGAAAAAATATTTTATTGCACTGCTCCGGGGGTCCTCTCGCCGAACTCCTCCGCCATTTACCTAGCTCTTTTACCAAGCGGAGAAGTCCGGCTACCTTCTTCGTCGTCGCCGCCATCGTCTGGGGGTCTCGATCCGCCTTCGGGGGTCTTCCGGGGTCTCTTCTGTTCTTGCCGCTGTCGTCGCTTTCTGCGCCGCCTTCTTCTTCCGCCTTCTTCTTCTTCTTCTTCCGATGTTGACACGTCGCTCTCTCTGGCCGGAATGCCAGAGCCGTGCTGTGCTGGGACTTATATAGGGACAAGGGGACAGGGTCACATGCTCATGTCACATGGTGACCCCGCCCCCTGTGATGTCACAGTCCCAGCATCCTCCGGGACTGTGACATCACAAGGGGGCGGGGTCACCATGTGACATGAGCATGTGACCCTGTCCCCTTGTCCCTATATAAGTCCCAGCACAGCGCGGCTCTGGCATTCCGGCCAGAGAGAGCGACGTGTCAACATCGGAAGAAGAAGAAGAAGAAGAAGGCGGAAGAAGAAGAAGGCGGCGCAGAAAGCGACGACAGCGGCAAGAACAGAAGAGACCCGGGAAGACCCCCGAAGGCGGATCGAGACCCCCAGACGATGGCGGCGATGACGAAGAAGGTAGGCGGACTTCTCCGCTCGGTAAAAGAGCTAGGTAAATGGCGGAGGAGTCCGGCGAGAAGACCCCCAAGACGGAAGAAGACCCCCGGAGCAGTGCAATAAAATATTTTTTCAAAAGTGTGTTTTTTTACTTTACATTTTAGACCTTAGGTGAATGGGTAGGGGTACATCGTACCCCATACTCATTCACATAGGGTGGGGGGCCGGGATCTGGGGGCCCCCTTATAAAAGGGGGCTTCCAGATTCCGATAAGCCCCCCGCCCGCAGACCCCGACAACCAATGGCCAGGGTTGTCGGGAAGAGGCCCTTGTCCTCATCAACATGGGGACAAGGTGCTTTGGGGTGGGGGGGCCGCACGGCCCCCCTTTCCCCAGGGCACCCCCATGTTGAGGGCACGCGGCCTGGTACGGCTCAGGAGGGGGGGGGGGGCGCTCGCTCGTCCCCACCCCTTTCCTGGCCTGCCAGGCTGCGTGCTCGGATAAGGGTCCGAGATAGATTTGGGGGGGACCCCCACGCCGTTTTTCGGCGTGGGGAGTCCCTTTAAATCCATGCCAGGTGACGGGGCTAGCGCGCCGGCATTTACTGCCTACGCTAGCTACGTACCTGAAGTTACGTTCTAAATGAACGGACTGCTCCGTGTGTGGGCAAGTCCGTTCATTTTCAAAAGTCCCGCGGATTTTGTCCAGCGGATTGTCCGCCGGAGAAGTCCGGGCGTGTGTGGGCAAGTCACACGCTCGGAAAGTCCGGCGAAGCCCCGCTGGAAAGTCCGGCGGATTGTCCGCCGGACTAGGTCTGGCGGCAAAGTCCCTTTGTGTGTACGCGGCATTAGTCTCCAATTTCACCCCCGCTATAAGTTGCTGATTGCGGCCATTACTAGTAAAAAAATAAACAAAAAATAAATAAGAATAAAGAAATTGATAAAGAAATTAGATTTTTTTAATTTTTTTATTGGATGTGTTTTATAGCATAAAGTAAAAAATATTTTTTTTTTTTTTTTTTTTTTTAATTGTTGCTCTTTTTTTGTTTCTAGCACAAAAAAATCAAAATGCAGAGGTGATCAAATACCACCAAAAGTAAGCTCTGTGGGAAAAAAGGACATACATTTATTTGGGTACAGCTTCGCACGACCGCGCAATTGTCAGGTAAAATAACGCGGTGCCGTTTTGAAAAAAATGGCCTGGTCATGAAGGGAGCTATGGTTAAGTCATTTTTAGGAGGGGGGTGATCCTTTTTCCAACTCAGTGATTATTTTTTTTCAAATGTATATTATTTTTTATCTTTTTTATATGTTGGTGTTATATCTTTCACTTGGATGTTAAAAATTGCACTGAGTAAATACATGTGGATAAAACAAAACTGTGTCTGTCTTCATGTCAGGCTGCAAAGCAACAAAATGTGATTATTTTAAAGGGAGATGATTCTTTTCTCTATCCACTGTATATTTGTAAGCGTTAAATCATACTTTGCCATAAACTTATACAACTCACTGACATGTTTATGAGGGCTTTAAAATTGCTTGCCTCTACAAAACCAGAAGTATTATTTCATATAAAGTTGCAATACCATTTACAACCACTTGGTAGTAGTCTTTCCTTCAAAATGATAATCTTTCTAAAATGTAAAGTATTGGTACTGTTGTCTCTTCCTTACCCGCAGTTCACATAACAAACCAAGTTTGCGATACTATATATACATATACAATATTTTCATGCTCAAAAAGTGAAAAATAAGGGCATGCTGCATAGTTTACTATCAATCTCTAATTTTATTATATTAATGCATTCACAATCTCCCCTTTGCGTGCCTGTTATGTTCAGGAAATATACTTTTATGGGAAAGAGAACTGCTGAAAATGTTGCTGTAATGTTCTGAACACTGCATGCATGTCTCATTTATGCTTTGATTCTTGGATCCCCAAAGACTCACTTACTGTGGGAAATCTGGATCGTAAAGTGTGGGTTGCAGGATTCCAGCGGGAAACACTGAGGGTTAAAAAATAAACACTTAGGATCCCTTTAATATAAGGTATAACAGTGTGAAAAAAGGTAGTAATCAGCTGAGAGTGCTGAAGGCTCACCCATTTGGTTTTTGTTGGGAAGATAGTAGGCATTCAAGGCTTGAGGAGGAAGCAACCACCTGTTAATTAGAATAAACTAACATTAATACACCATTTTTATTTTCTGTATCATACACAAATGTCACTACATGCAGGGCTACTCAAAACACATGCCACCCTAAAATTGTAAAAATACTTTAAACTTAGTTATTTGGTGTCCCACAGGATCATTGCCCTTAATACATCACCTTTTACACATAAGTTTGAATAAATACCTTCCTTACTCACTGACGAGTTGCTATATTTCAAGTGATACTAAACACACACTGTTTAATTTACATTGTCCCTTCTATTTCTGTATATGGATGATGGCACTGTAATTATTCTAATAGAAAAGTACTTTTTTTTCTAATTGATATACAGCTGTCACATGACCCAGCTCTTTCCCAGCCTGTCTGCAGGTAAACACAAGCAGGAGAAGCTTCTAATCCTCTACTGCTGGTCACGTTTAAAAAAAAAAAAAAAAAAAAACAGCCTTTAGAATACAGTGTAAAAATAAATAAAAAATATCAATATACGGTTTAAATTGTTTATTATATTTTGTCAATAACATGGTGTGGGTGAATTTTTGCTAATCACAGGCTGCATCACGCCCCTCCAGCCTCTGTTTTAGAATAAGAGGGAGGTGAAGCCTTCATCAATCTGCGTGCAATATCCCACCCCCATTGTGTTTAGCTGGTTAGTGGGCATGGAGGAGGGAGGGAGTGGGCTGTCATTTACCATTGTGTACTGTATATACCCACACGTGTGACTCTATAGTCACATGGGCTTCTCAAATGTGATAGGGAGGAAAGGCTTAGCATATAAACTTACTGAGAACTGAGCATGTGCAGAGCTGCCACCACAGCTGCAAAATCCGCAACTGCAGTGGGGACAGGAACAGAAGGTAGAAATGGAGAACAGTGGGATGAAACATTGTTTTTGCAGACAAATCTCATAGTGACTGAGTGAGTATGAACAGCATGTTATACACCATTTATTGATAGTTTTTTTATGATGTGGGTTTAGTGACACTTAAAGTGCAGTAACCCACAGCCAAAAATCATAATCCATCTTCTGGTTTGACTTTAGCAAAGTGAATTATTATTGGTTGCTATGGGTTACAGCATTTTAGCATTAGCCTCTAAGAAAAAAAAATTATTAAATAGGGTGTAAATTTATGTTTATCAAAAACAAAGAGAAGAAACAAATTACAATAAAAAGAAAACAATACAGTTCCTAAAATAACGGTGCTTCACACAGGCCAAATTTGGAGCTAGGCTAAAAGATGCTTTCCCACTGTCCTAATGAAATTGGCTAAACACTTTAATTACTGCAGGAGCCAAACCTACAAGTTCAAAACCTTTATACATACGCAGATTTATCAACTTCTTGACGGATCTTCTTCACTGATTGTTTGATGCTGAACCTTATGCTATTTAGGATATTCTGGAAATACGTCTTTTCGTTAACATCAAACTAGAAAAAGAATACGGATATGAGAGTCATGCAACCAACCAGAACAAATGTACTATGGATTTATTTACTTTATTTCATGTTTGCTAATGTGAACTGTAAGTTTTGTTCCAAAGACGTATAGCCTATTACTATGTTTTAAAGGGGATTGTAGACATTTGATGATGCTATCATGATCTATATGAATTCTATCAGAGCAACGTATCTATGGGCATAGCACTGTCTGGGGAAAATTACTGTTTAGAATGGCTCTTGGCCATTTGGCACTTTGTTGCAACCAAAGACAATAGATCATCATCTGTGATTACTTATCTCTCCATTTATGCTCTAATGCAGGAAAACTACAGCCTGATTTCTCTCCAGAAATCAACACTTCTGAGAGAGTCTCCTGGTCTTCTGCCCTGCTCAATAAATCATCCTGTAAGGCAGGGGTGCGCAACCAGTGGCACGGGGGCCACATGTGGCCCGCGGAGCCCTCTGATGTGGCCCGCAACCTCCTGCTCTGGGAATGAATAGAAAGAATACTGTTATTAAAGGTCAGTTTATTACTAAAATCACACTGTATATATATATATATATGGGCATATATTTTCTGCAGTGGTTACTGGGCTGCTTTCAAACTGATCCGCAGGTGCAGAGCAGTTTACCTGCGGGTTACCTGCACTGAGCCATAGACTTCTATTATTACCTGCGAGTTTGGTGAGCTTTCTGAAAGTGCACCAAACCTGCAGAATATAATAGAAGTCTATTGCAAACTGCAGGAAAGCCAAAGGTACACTGCGTTGCACACGTGGTGCGGGTAAACCGCAGCGCATCAGTGTGAAAGCAGCTTTGGACCCCTTTCACACGGTCAGGCCGACAGTCTGACCAATTGGACCCTCCATTCACCTCTAAGGAGTGGCAGACATGAACCGACTTTTGTGTTTTACCTCCAATACGATGGGCTGAAAAGTATTGTGGGGTGCATGGAGTGGACACGGACATGCCATCCACCCACTCCGCTCATTGTGGCCCACGACCGGTTACCAAGTCACTTAAGTGGCCCTCGCTCTTCAAAAGGTTGGGCACCCCTGCTGTAAGGTAAGAACTCTCTTCTTTGCACTTTTACTTTAGTAACATTGTTGCTGTAATGTAAAATTATCAGTACTGTATTTTCTGGCGTATAAGACTACCTTTTACACCGAAATTACACAGCCAAAAAGCAGGGGTCGTCTTATACGCCGGGTGAAGAAGCTGCCAGATGGATATCAGTCCGCCGGGCGCTCTGTAAAATTGTAATATGTATACAGTACAGTATGCGCTGCTCAGCCAATCCCGGCGGGCGATGCACTCTGATGAATACAGAGCCTGCTAAGCCTGCCAATCCGAGCAGGCTACATGAGTCAGAGCGGCGCGGGCTGATGTCACAGCCTCTGCCAATCTGAGCAGGCTTTGTATCCATCAACAGATTAGTAAAATACAATGCCTGCCGTGATTGGCTCAGTGGTGCACACTGTATTCTGAAGTGTACCTGGCGCTACTGTACTAACACAGCATCATATACTGTGTGTACTTGGTGCTCTACATATTAACAAAGCATCCTGTACTGCACATCCAGCTCCAGATCTCCCCTAAAATACAGGTATGATTTATAGTGCTTTGGAGGAGAGGATTCATTGTTGCTGCCTACCAATTGTGGGATCTCTGGGACTTGTAGTTCACCAGTTTCCTTTTTCTGATGTTAAGTCTGATGTTTTTTTTTGTTTCTGATGTTTTTTTGTAAATGGTGTTGCCTCTGAAGGGGGGTAGTCTTATATGGTGAGTATAGCCCCAAACCTAAGTTTTCACTGGAAAAATAGGGGGTCGTCTTATACACCCAGCCGTCTTATACGCCGGCAAATACGGTACTAGAAGTTATTAAACTAGAACTAAAATTCATTCAGATAACACTATCCTCTCTTTCTTGCTTTCACACTCTCTTTGTATACACCCTGTCAGAGGACACGCTGAACACCCTGACATTTTTCTTGTACACTGAAGTAACTTCAAATCTCTCCATGTCAAACATGCCTTTGAGCCTAAGGAGTGATGAAGTGGAATTGCAGAGAGCGCAGAGCAGTGGCGTCGTTAGGGGGTGGCTATTGAGGCCAGAGCCCCGAATCTGGGGCCCATACCCCTGAGTCCAGGGTCGGCCCTACTGTGAGAGTGTTGCGGGCTGCCTGACACAGCACTGTCCCGCATAGCCGCGGCACTCTCACTGAGTCTGCACTCAAAGCTTTACTGATGGCCAGAGCCAGGAGATCAGTGTAAGAGTGAGTCTCCTCCTTGCTCCGCCCATATAATAGAGTTGGGAGGAACTTTCTCACACAAGCTCCTGAGCTGGGGAGGTGGCAGGTGAGTGCAGACTATAGAGAAGGGGGAGGGGGGAAACTCTGTACTACCCTAGCCCGTCTTCTATATACCCAGCCTCTTTGTATACCCAGCCTCTCTGTGTACCCAGCCTCTCTGTATACCCAGCCTCTCTGTATACTCTAGCCTCTCTGTATACTCTAGCCTCTCTGTATACCATAGCCTCTATGTATACCCAGCATCTCTGTATACACTAGCCTCTCTGCATACCCAGCCTCTCTGTATAACCTAGCCTGTCTGTATACCCACCCTAGCCTTTGTGTATACCCAGCCTCTCTGTATACCCACCCTAGCCTTTCTGTATACTCTAGCCTCTCTGTATACCCTAGCCTTTAGTATACACAGCCTCTGTATACACTAGCCTCTCTGTATACACTAGCCTCTCTGTATACCCAGCCTCTCCTCTCCGTATACACAACCTCCCTGTATACACTAGCCTCTCTGTATACTCAGTCTCTCTGTATGCCCTCACCTCTCTGTATACTTAGCCTCTCTGTATACACTAGCCTCTTTGTATACCCAGCCACCCTGTATACCCAGCCTCTCTGTATACCCAGCCTCTCTGTATACCCAGCCTCTCTGTATACACTTGCCCCTCTGTATACCCAGCCTCTCTGTATACACTAGCTGCTCTGTATATCCTAGCATCTCTGTATACCCAGCCTATCTGTATACCCAGCCTCTCTGTATACACAGCCTCTCTGTATACCCAACCTCTCTGTATACACTAGTCTCTTTGTATACAGAGCCTCTCTGTATACACTAGCAACTTTGTATACCCAGCCTCTCTGTATACCCTAGCCTCTCTGTATACACAGCCTCTCTGTATACACTGCCTCTTTGTATACCCAGCCTCTCTGTATTCACAGCCTCTCTGTATACCCTAGCCTCTCTGTATACACTAGCCTCTTTGTATACCCAGCCTCTCTGTATACACTAGCTACTCTGTATACCCAGCCTCTCTGTATACCCAGCCTCTCTGTATATACTAGCCTCTCTGTATACACTAGCCTCTCTGTATACACTAGCCTCTCTGTATAACCTAGCCTCTCTGTATATACTAGCCTCTCTTCTATATACCCTAGCCTGTCCTCTACACGGAAGTAACTTTAAATCTCTCCATGTCAAACACAACTTCCCAGGCCTTTAAGCCTAAGGAGTGATGAAGTGGAATTGCTGAGAGCACAGAGCAGTGGCATTGTTAGGGGTTGGCTATTGAGGCTAGAGCCCTGAATATGGGGCCCATAGCCCCGGGTCCAGGGTTGGCCCTACCGTGAGAGTGTTGCGGGCTGCCTGACACAGCACTGTCCCGCACAGCCGCGGCACTCTCACTGAGTCTGCACTAAAAGCTTTACTGACAGCCAGAGCCAGGAGATCAGTGTGAGAGTGAGTCTCCTCCTTGCTCCATCCACATCATAGAGTCGGGAGGAACTTCCTCACACAAGCTCCTGAGTTGGGGAGGTGGCAGGTAAGTGCAGACTATAGAGAGTGTTGCGAAATTCTAATTCAATTCATATTCAAATCGTTTTCGAATACTTTTCGAATTCTAATAGACTAGAATATAATAGAAACAAATCAAATAGAATAACATAGAACATAACCATCTTCTGAAATTCGAATTTCAATAAGAAAAAATTTGAATTTGAATACATAAGAAAAGAATAGAATAGAAAAGAATAGAATAGAATAGAAAAAAAAGAATGGAATAGACTATAATAGAATAGAAAGGGATACAATAAAAAAATAGAATAGAAAGCATATAAACATTTCCCAAAATTCAAATAGAATCAATTTGGAATAGAATAGAAAAGAATAGTTTAGAATAGGATAGAAAATAACAGAATAGTATAGAAAAAACAACAGAATAGAAAGAATATAACCATCTTCTAAAATTCGAATTTCGAATAGAATAAATTTGAATTTCACTAGAAAAGAATAGAAAGGAATAGAATAGAAAATAAAATCATAGCATAGAAAAGAATACAATAGAATAAACAAATTATATTATTTTCTATTCTATTCTATTTTTTTCTATTCTACTCTTTATTTACTATTCTATTTTATTCTCTCTGGAAATTGGAAGACTATTTGAATTCTAAAACTATTTGAATTCAAAAACGTTTCGAATCATCCGAATTCAAAAATTTTTAATTGATTCAAAAAGGAATAAACAAAACGAATTCCGAATACGATTTAACAAATGAAACAAATTGAACTAAACTAATTTATGTAAATAACAAAACTATTTTTTTTGTTCTACACATGTCTAGTTCACTTTCTTCATTCAACTGCACATTTCTCCTTTATATGCGAGGGTTTAAATATGTGTCTAACAAAATCTTCAAACAATTCCATCATTTCACGTTATTATTATTATTATTTTTGTTAAAGGGTTCAGCCATATAACTCCTTTTCTAATCACTCCTCTGACTGCATTATCTGTTGGGACGTAAAGGTTGTGGGAGCGGTCATGCTTGCACAAATTTGTACTTTGCAACAAATTGATTATGGCATTTAAGCCAATTCCACAAATTTATAGAAATTTGCACACATTTTTGTACAAAATTCACCTGTATTATGGCATTTTGCTGCTTTATCAATGATACATTTCCCCCATTGTATTTCATGAGAGTGGTCTTTTAAAAATAATGCAGAAATATTAGCACTCATATTCCTATTATATTTCCCGGTAACTGCAAATTGTAAACAATGAAACTCACTTCATACTCTTTATCCATGGCCTCGGGCTTGAACAGAAAATCTGGGTACCCAATCATCACCATCATGTGTTTTAACTGTCAAGAAAAATCAGTATGGTAACCAAATCTAGAGCTAAAACAAAATAAACCTAATCACCTTTCTCTGACAATAAGCATGCAGAAATTCAGCACCCTGTGATGGATGTAAGCATATGTGTTAAAGCGGAGCTCCATCCAAAAGGGGAAGCTCCAGTTGTTTGCCTCCCCCCCGTCTGCTGCCACATTTGGCACCTTTTTGGGGGGAAGGGGGAGCAGGTACCTGGTCTTGACAAGTATTCACTCCCCCTTCTGGCTGATCTCGCCGTGGCGTACTCAGCCGGAAATTCTGCCCCCCCCCTCCTCCTTCCTCCGCCGCCTAGCCATTCACAATGCACAGCGCGCTTTGCGCGTGCGCAGTAGGTAACTTGCTGTGATGCTGCGGGGCTTCACTGCCAGTTTCCCTTACCCAAGATGGCAGCGGCAGCACTTGAGAGCCGACTGAAAAATCGGCTTGGGTGAAGACACCGCTGGATTTGTGGACACTGGGATCAATTTGAAGACTAATACAGCTACTTGCAAGTACCACAAGGTGCCTGCACTACTGCACTAATATATATATATACTGTATAAATACTGTATATATATTAGCCAGGTCGGTTAACAACATAATAAGCATTCTAGTCACAATTTCTCAGCAAACAAGACTTTATTTTCATGATAAATTGCATTACCAGGTATGTCCTATTTTTATCATAGTAAAAATAAAGTGCAAAACACTTTAACCAAACCCACCCACAGGGACTTAATTTTACAATATACCCCTATGGTTTCCAGCACTTAATGATGCATACATAGGAATAAATGTAATCTTCTGAGCTGTATATCCATTGGCTGACATGTCACCCTCATAATAATTTGGCCTCAGTGTATACAATGTTACCAGCAAGTATACAGGGGTCAACCCTGTCACTCTAATAGTTGGTTAACATTACTTGAAAAAATGACATCCTATAACCTGTTCATGTCAAAATCTTTAGTGGTACATTACATCTTAAAACATGTTTATGTTCATCATAAGGACAATATTTATTGATATTTTGGCATATGTATCATGCAGTGGAGTCGCTAGGGGTTGGCTTTTGGGGCTATAGCCCAGAGTCTCTGCAGGGGTCCCCAAGGGGTGGAGAGGTTCTCTCGGGACCCTGATGTAAGTGGGGGGGCTCTCTGGGGACCCTGAGTTTAAGGGGGAGGCTTTCTGGGGACCCTGATTTAAGGGGGAGGCTCTCTGGGGACCCTGATTTAAGGGGGACGCTCTCTGGGGACCCTGATTTAAGGGGGACGCTCTCTGGGGACCCTAATGTAAGGGGGGCTCTCTGGGAACCCTGGTGTAAGTGGGGGGCTCTCTGGGGACCCTGATGCAAGGGGGAGGCTCTCTGGGGACTCTGATGTAAGAAAGAGGCTCTCTGGGGACCCTGATGTAAGGGGGGCTCTCTGGGGACCCTGATGTAAGTGGGGGGCTCTCTAGGGATATATACACACACACACACATATTACTGTATATACATGTGTATGCTCGCCCAAGCGTATGACTTTCTTTACTAAGCTGCTATGGGCTCTAGCCCCAGATCTTTTGTAGACCTAGCAACGCCCCTGGTATCATGTACTATCACATCTCGACATTACCCTATTTCTTGCAAAAAAATTGGTAGATTTCCTGTGATGAAGCTGTCTCAATATTATACCCCAATGAGAAATAGGAGGATCAGGTCATAGTCTGAGAATATCCTGTTTTATGTTGAATATTCTTTACCAGGATAGGGAAGAAACATATAGGATGCCAAGGACGAGCTCTGCTTTTTTCCAATGCTTGTTGCCTGGCTACAATGCTGACTGTCTTTCTTCAATGCTTTAAGTCACTGACCCTGAATACAAATGCAGAAACAGACTTTTCTTCAGCTTTCTTTATCTGCCTACTTGTTCAGGGTCAGTGACTGAAAGAATATCACCTAGTAGTATTGCCAAACAGCCACCTAACTAGCATTTTCAGAAGGAGGTCAGCAATGGTAGCGCCGGCATTTCTTCTTCATTGATTCAAGGGAGTGTGTCAGGAAAGAACTATGTAAACCAAGAGTTTCTGACTTGTTTTAGAGGGCATATCATTGTGGGCTGTCATTCTTTCTATTTCTTTACTACTAAACATGTCACTGACATGTAACAAATTTGTGCATAGAAGGTATCCCAACACGAGACAGTCACATATTTCTTTCAGGTCAGTAACACAAATAGTAAAAGAAAAAACAAGTCATCAATGACAGTAAAAATAATTTAGTGGTAATAGGTTCCTTTAATTGCTTTTGCTTTCATTGGCCTTTACCTTGCTCTTGACTCTACATTCAGGCTAATGCAAGCCATACATAATACAATTTTCTTTCCTTCAGCCACAAGATCAGCTCTCCCAATTACAGGGAGAGCTGATCAGTGACAGTGTCACTAGGCATAATGGGGAGATGCTTGTTTACATCAGCATCTCCCATTCTGACTCTCCGTGAGACGATCACGGGTATCCCCGCAGCGATCGAGTCCGCGGGACCCACGACCCGACTCATGGAGCTTGCGACGGGCACACACGGCGAATGGCACGGCTGCAAATTCAAAAGGAACGTACCTGTACTCCCTTATGCATGTCCGTGCCATTCTGCCGACGAACATCTGTGTGCGCCGGTCGTAATGTGGTTAATCGTGACCAATTATGTCATATGCCTTTGCTGCGGGAGCTCCAGCAGAATAATCCAGATGATTTTTGGAATTATCTCTGGATGACGGACCCCTGCTTTCACCACTCTTGGCATTGTTAAGAAGCAGGACACATGCATGAGACTTTTATTTAATTTTTTGGTTGAATAATGATTTGATTTGGTATATTTTCTATAATTTTGAATGCATAGAATGCACTTTTTGGTTAAGTTCTATTGGCAAATAGCTTGTCTAATTGTATTTGTTTTCTTCTTTTTTTAATGCACAATAAAAAAATTGTGGAGAATAATACTTGGCTATGTGTTTTACAAAATTACAGTTTGGGAGTAGACAGTTACATTTAAAAAAATACAATGTAAAATTGACAAGGGACACCAACATAGTTGTATCTTTGATCTTAAAAACTACGGGATAATGGTGTTGTGGTAACTTGTCCAAAAAGAAAAAGAAAAAAAAAAGCATAATAATATTATTCTTGATATCACTAGAAAAAAAGCCTTTGAAAATTTGTTTGCAATAACTCCATCAGTATCACCAGCAAAGCAGCTTCATTATTATCCCATTAACCACTTTCAGACCGGACCACTTTGCAGCCAAAGGACCAGGCCCCTTTTTGCGATTCGGCACTGCGTCGCTTTAACTGACAATTGCGCGGTCGTGCGACGTGGCTCCCAAACAAAATTGACGTCCTTTTTTTCCCACAAATAGAGCTTTCTTTTGGTGGTATTTGATCGCCCCTGCGGTTTTTATTTTTTGCGCTATAAACAAAAATAGAGCGACAATTTTGAAAAAAATGCATTATTTTTTATTTTTTGCTATAATAAATATCCCCCAAAAATATATAAAAAAACATTTTTTTTCCTCAGTTTAGGCCGATACGTATTCTTCTACATATTTTTGGTAAAAAAAATCGCAATAAGCGATTATTGATCGGTTTGCGCAGAAGTTATAGCGTTTACAAGATAGGGGATAGTTTTATAGCATTTTTATTAATAATTTTTTTTTTTATTATTAATGGCGGAGATCTGCGATTTTTTTTTTGTGACTGCGACATTATGGCGGACACATCGGACATTTTTGACACATTTTTGGGACCATTGTCATTTATACAGCAATTAATGCATTTAAATGCATTGATTTCTGTATAAATGACACTGGCAGTTTAGGAGTTAACCACAAGGTGGCAGTGTAGGGGTTAAGTAGGCCTAGGGGTGTTTTTTTTACTGTGGGGGGGCGTGGCTGTCAGCTAGTGAATGCTGATCTCTGCTCCAATCACAGGGAGCAGAGATCGGCGTCACTAGTTGCTAGGCAGAACGGGGAGATGCTGTTTATCTCGGCATCTCCCCGTTTAGCCGCTCCGTGAGACGATCGCGGGAGTCCCCGCGGCGATCGAGTCCGCGGGGACCGCGGCCGGACTCACGGGGGTCCCGACCGGCGCGGGAGCGCGCCGCTCCCGGCGCGCTCCCGATGGCACGGACAGGCTAAAGGAGGGACGTATATATACGCCCTCCTGCCTGTACGTGCCATTCTGTCGACGTATATCGTCGTGCGCCGGTCGGCAAGTGGTTAAAGAAGAGAATGTGCGCTGCATTTCGAGATTTCATAATTTGTCACGTCACGAATGTTAATTCCCCATTACGAACGCTAGTTTACAAGACCGACCGCTTCTGGCTCGTCCTTGCTTCCGAGTATGTGTTTGTACTTTGGACTGTTGTCCGACGGACTTGTGTACACACGCTCGGAAAATCCGGAAAATTTTAAAACCTGCTATCCAACATTTGTCCATGGAAAATCCGACAACAATTATCCGATGGAGCGTAGAAAAAGTCGGATTTTCCGCCGACAGCCTGTCATCACACAATTCCCGTTGGAAAATCTGATCGTGTGTACGAGGCTTTAGAGTTGTACAACCCTTTCTGTATGATGCAAATTAAAAAAAAATATGTCATTATATATAAGGCTTTGCGATTTAACACAGTAAAGAATGTGAGATGTGTTTTTCCCAAACATACTATGCAAGTCCAGCAATGTTAGAATTTGCTAAATATATCTTTAAGCTAGACTTTTATCAGCATCCCAGATCTTTTCACTTTATTATCCTATTACTCAACTCTTTTAAGGTTGGTAGCGAACCTAACCAAACTGAAAGCTTTAGACATTATCGTGGCCATAGAAATATGGCAGCACTGGGAAGTGAGATTTTCTTTTAAATGAAAAGTATAACCCGGAATTAAAATTACAAGAGGCTGCAAAGCTCTTTATCAACATAATTATCCAGAACTGTATAACAGCTTAATCCAATGGGACTGCTCTTTGAAAGACTGAAATAACTTCTGTTAGAAGGTCGTTAAGCCAAAAATACTGCAGTACACCTATAGTAAACAGACAGCAGCCCCAATACAGGCCTGAGCAATTTATATATGAATGAATAAAACTGGTTGAGTTAGAGATGTTAAACTGAATGAATCACTTGTGTGCTTCTCACTTTGAACTGCTGATTAAATTGTTTTTAGCACTACATAATCCACTGTGTACAAATCATTTGTTGCGGTTGTTTAAATTATTTATGCATGTTTAACCATTTATGTCACAGATGTTGAGTACAGCTCACCATGAAGACTTCCATCATATGACTCTCCCTGTCATTTAGCCTTCTTAGAGCCCATGTATATGGGCATTAATAAATCTTGTTGGAAGCTCCTTGACTGAATGGGTGTCATATTAATGGAATGCGATAAAGCAGGTACAATGTTTCTTTTTTTTTTTTTAGGTGGTCTTACTGTACTCATCCACTGCTGTTTAACCATGTTCTATACGAATTTTAACGACATTGTCGCTATTAGGAACATCTAAAATGCATCGGAAGCACAGTAATGCTTGCATCTTTTCACTAATCCTTTATAACTGGTTATTGAACATAAGAACAATACTTTTTTTAAGAAAAGATAATTTTATTAATTATTTTCAGTTGTATTTTGAACACATCTTCACAGTAATCTAAATGCGTGCCTTGTTTTTAAAACATGATTTCAGAGGTATGTTTTTACGTACTTCAGTTTTCAATGTCCATGTACACAAGTCCCCATAATACTAATATAGAATGCAATCATATCTCCCAACATTTTGAGATGGGAATGAGGGACACCTACTAACAAACGCATGTAGGCATATGACACTCCCTCTGCCACACCCCCTTAAAGGAGAATTACCAAAAAAAGAAAGGTTAATTAAATCCACAAGGACTTTTTTTTACCAATACTATTCCTTTATATTGGCTTTTACAATTTGCAAATGCAGCAATTTAGAAATTGGATGAAAGGTTTAGCACTGGGAATCCCTTTTTGAAATATAAAATGTGCATTTTTATACAACTATATAGATCAGAGCAAAATGAGGGACAAATGAGAGGGAATAAGGGACAGAGGGACATTGTTCCAAATCAGGGACAGTCCCTCGAAATCAGGGACAGTTGGGAGCTATGTGCAATTAACATTGGGATTTTAATATACACATATTGGCTGTTTATTGCAGCTAGGGAAGCATGATTCTCTGGGCTCATACAAACATTTTCAGGATTAATACTGAGACGGTTCAATTTAGGGATCAGTTCACCTTTGTTCTTGCAGCTTCTTTGGTCTCTTTGTCCATCCATTCTAATTCATCTAAACTGTGATCAAGTATATGTTTGATATCTTCAACAAGTTGTTGTACCTAGAGAGAGCACAGAGAAAACAATGAATGTAGCACAATGGTCGAACAGGGAAGAAGAAGTCGTTGTCAGTGCAAGGAACTTACACTTTTAGATCTTTATGTGGGATTGGTATTTCCCAGTCAGTGTCCATTCATACCTAGATAAAGTACATTTTCTGCTGAAGGGGTCAGTTTGGTATTAGGGATTTATTTAATGGTTAGGTTAGTATAAGGGTCATGAGGTAGTAGGTTAAATTTTGATGACTGATGATGTGTGATGACTAGAATTTAGGACTTAGGTATTCAAGTTACAGGCTATATGTTAAGAACCAGAGCGAAAGTAACATTAAAGCTCAATAAAAGTTCCACACCTTTTCTAGTTTAGGATTTTTAATGCATTTTTATTTGGACATGCCTCAGGCTGGGTTCACACTAGTGAAAATTGGATGCGGGTTTCCCCGCATCCAATTTGCATGACAGGAGATTGTGACCGGCTCTCTATGGAGCCGGTTCACACATCTCTGGGGCGGCTGCAGAGAGAATTGCAGAGGAGTCCTGTGCGTCTTTGGCTCTGTTTCAGGTACAAATTCAGGCACAAATTCGGGCCTGATTCGTCCCTGAAACGGAGAACAGGGACGCACCAGGCCCATGCTGCGAGAGCCATCTGTTTGCAGTGTGAACTCAGCCTTAAACAGCCTTTTCTTTTAGTGGAAATGTTCTTCCTGCTCTCCCACTTGAGCAACAGTGGACACACACTTCATCACATGTACTGCAGAAAAAGAGAGAGTTTGTGTCTGTTCAGGTAAATTGGGCTGGGATCACACCTATGTGGTGCCTTAATGCACTAACAGTCATTGCATTAAAAGAGCTACCTACTGGACTGTGCAATCACATATAAATACACTTTGCAAGTGTTATGGGAAAGTAAAGGTAAGGCTGGCCAAACCTTATACAATTTTCTTGTACAATTTTCCTTTAGATTTATCAAAACCATATAATATAATATGAGGTCAAACCTAAACACTTTAAATTTGCATGCAGTCAAGCAGACCCTTGCACTACATAGTTGAAGGTAAATCTAAAGGAAATAAGAAAATTGTATAATATATGGCCACCTTTACCTCCTTAACAATGGAGGTTGTTCCTTATCTATCTGAATATCTATTTTTCTGACTTTAATTGGACTTTAAAAGTTGGGAAGGTAGGAGAAAAGGAAAAAAGGGAATTTAAATTTGTGCTTGTTGTAGAGGGTAAAATTCCCTACAGAAATATACTGCCTTGCATAGGACTATATAAAACGGTTGCACCTTATTATTGTTGATAGTTGTAAAATAGCATAGAAATTGATTCATATCTTGGTTTGCTAACAATTTATAGACGGATATCAGCAGATACATAAAATTCATATTTTTTCATAGTAGTCGGTGCTAAAATAAAGTACCAAATTGCCTAATTGGCACAGCATGCATGTTGTTTTTTTTACACTTTTTTTTGGTAAATGGGTAGGGGTACAATTCACATGGGGGGGCGGGATCTGGGGGCCCCCTTGTTGAGGGCCTGTGGCCTGGTATGGTTCAGGATGGGGGGTGCTCTTCTCGCCCCCCCTATCCTGACCTGCCATGCTGCTTGCTCCCATCTCGCAGGGCATTATGGGGCGTTTGCGGGGCTCGAATTTGCCGCAAACGCCATATATGTTCGGTTAGTTTGCAAGAAAACGAACATCGGGCTCATCTCTAGTATAAAATAGCATAGAAATTGATTCATATCTTGGTTTTCTAAAAATTTATAGACTGATATCAGCAGATATATAAAATTCATATTTTTTCATAGTAGTCGGTGCTAAAATAAAGTACCAAATTGCCTAATTGGCACAGCATGCATTTTTTTCCTACCTTTTCCTTGCTGTTTGAGGAGAAATACTCTTCTACAAAGAGGGCTCCTAGCGCCATTCCAAAATGTTTATTGGCTTGAGTAAGGCATACTTTTACCAGCTCTAGCTGTTTTTCTGCACCCTCCATCTCTTTAGACAGCTCATGAAGGGCATCTCGGAAAGGAGTGGAGAGATGTTCACTCAGTACCACAACAAGTCTCCAGAGCATGTAATTGTGAAGGACACTATGAAAAGAAGAATGTGGTAAAAGGGTTATGCAGGCTTTATTTGATGTAACCAAATGCTTATTAATTATTTTAATGTACCTGTGAAATAAAATTACAGTAAGAAGCATTAGGAGATGAAAATTCAGCCCATTTACACAAATAATTCTATAGCAGAAGAGTTTCAGTTTGTCCCGCTGTCAGTACAAGGTTAAAGTCATCATAAAGTTGAAATGCATGATGAGTAACTAAGGAATTACATTTTCACCAGGGGTGAGAGGAGGCGGAGGATTTTAGGCATATACTTGAAGATTTATTTTCCTTCACACTTAGAGATAGCTATTTGGCAGGTTTAATCCTCAGATTGTTCTTTACATTTTAAATCCTAGTAATTGAAATGAAGCTTATGTAATCTCAAAGCTTTTAATGAACCCATCCTCCAGGGCACTCGTCACACACCTCCTTTGTTCATCGCAGTACGGACTGCTCCGTATGCAGAAGAGTGGATGAAAAAGTGAGGTCCAAGTACAGAGAGAGCCAACAATCCTTATTATATGTCAAAAGGGAAGCTTGTATTACATTATATCCCCATCATAAAAGCATTGTCTTACCGCAAAAGAACTCACTATCAAAAGCTGTTTATCTATTATTCTGTTCCTGCATATTGCTTTTGTATTTTCAGGTCTGTATATACTACTCAGAAACACTCAGCTTTTCATACATAAAATAACATTATATTCTAATACTGTTTCTTGCAGGCAAAATGTAATCCAAACCCTGTACAGAGAACAACACAATGCTGGTCTGCTCAAGCAATCACTTTGCAAACACAACACATTGACATTCAGAACACACTAAACTCTCACCAGATCAATGACCATTAGCTTAATGTCCCAACCATAGAGTCCAGTCTGGGAGAGGTTGTGGCATGTCAGCGTGTGAGTCTGCCCAGGGCTTTGTATGACATTATAAGGAAGGAAGAAGAAACAGAGAAGAATAATGATTGAGGAGTGGGCTGGAAAGTCAAAGCAAGAAATGTAGGTTGGCGGAGAGAGAAGGTGAATGCTGAGCGCATTAATGGGGATACAGAGGAAGACAGAGAAATAAGAAATTCAGATGAGATAGCGGAAACCAAACAACAAGCCTGATATAGAAGGAAGTGCAGGAGAATAAAGCTAGGGCTATTCTGTTTTATAAGGTAAGATGAAATCCTTGCTAGTAAAAAAGTTATAAAGTATACTTAAATAAAGGACACAAAAGATAATAGAATTGTAAAAGTAAGGCAGGCCATGCAGAAAAGGTAGAAGAAAGTTTAATAGTAAAACAAAATAACAAAGAAAGAATTTGAGAAAGAGAATTCAGTCTTCTTTTATTGGACATGACTCTCACCTCCTCTGACGGAACAATAGAAAAGTCCAGAGTGACCTTGTCTTTTTCCAAGTTACCCCAGAATTCCCCTTGGACAGATACCAATAACTGCCCTGTTATTGCCACTGTGAAGGTGTCAGATGTCACTTCTGATAGGTAGTGTAAATTAATAGTCTTTTATTGATTTTGACAAGCGATACTACGTGTACCAGACCTCAAACTTTAATATTACTGCCAATAACACAAAGATGAGCATACATAGCGCAAATCTCTTTAGAGTGATATTATGATGCTTGTAAATGTTCTTGTCTATTCCTGCACTTTAAGGAAAAAGCTAATTTACTATAAAACATATAATGATTTGTAAAAGTAATGCAACAAATGCACAAATGACATCACCCTTGTGCACACATATATACAGTACCTTGATTCATTCATACCCCTTGAAATTTTCCACATTTTGTCATGTTACAACCAAAAACTTAAATGTATTTTATTGGGATTTTATGTGATGGACCAGCACAAAGTGGCACATAATTGTGAAGTGGAAGAAAAATGGGAAATGGTTTTCCAATTTTTATACAAATACATATCTAATAAGTGTGGCATGCATTTGCATTCAGCCCCCTTTACTATGATACCCCTAACTAAAAGCTAGTGGAACCAATTGCCTTCAGAAGCCACCTAATTAGTAAATAGAGTCCACCTGTGTGTAATTTAATCTCAATATAATTACAGCTGTTCTGTGAAGACCTCGGAGGTTTGTTAGAGAACCTTAGTGAACAAACAGCATCATGAAGGCCAAGAAACACACCAGACAGGTCAGTAAAGTTGTGGATACATTTAAAGCGGGGTTTTAAAAAAATATCCCAAGCTTTGAATATCTCACAGAGCACTGTTCAATCCATCATCTGAAAATGGAAAGAGTAGGGCACAACTGCAAACCTACCAAGACATGGCCGTCCACCTAAACTGACAGGGCGGGCAAGGAGAGCATTAAACAGAGAAGCAGGCAAGAGGCCCATGGTAACTCTGGAGGAGCTGCAGAGATCAACAGCTCAGGTGGGAGAATCTGTCCCTAGGACACAAATCTGGCCTTTATGGAAGAGTGGCAAGAAGAAAGCCATTGTTGAAAGAAAGCCATAAGAAGTCCCATTTGCAGTTTGCGAGAAGCCATGTGGGGGACACAGCCAACATGTGGAAGAAGGTGCTCTGGTCAGATGAGACCAAAATTGAATTTTTGGCCTAAAAGCAAAATGCTATGTGTGGTAGAAAACTAACACTGCCACATCACCTCGAACATAACATTCCCCACCGTGAAATATGGTGGGGGCAGTATCATGCTGTGGGGATGCTTTTCTTTGGCATTGGACAGGGAAGCTGGTCAGACTCGAGACTGGGGTGGAGGTTCACCTTGCAGCAGGACAACAACCTTAAACATCCAACCAAAGCTACAATGGGATGGTTTAGATCAAAGCATATTCATGTGTTAGAATGACCCAGTTAAATTCCAGACCTAAATCCAAAAGAGAATCTGTGGCAAGACTCTTGACAGAGCTTGAGCTATTTTGCATAGAAGAATGGGCAAAAATGTCACTCTCTAGATGTGCAAAGCTGGTAGAGACATACCTAAAAGGACTTGTAGCTGTTTCATAGTTTCATAGTTAGTAAGGTTCAATAAAGACATCAGTCCATCCAGTTCAACCTGAGTGAGTGTCTACAATTGTCCCTGTCCCTGTACATTGCACACTCACATCGGTCCCTACCCTCAAGGAGCCCACAATCCAAGGTCCCCATTCATATACTAGGGCCAATTTCTGGACAGAAGCCAATTAACCTACCTGCATGTCTTTGGATTGTGGGAGGAAACCGGAGTACCCGGAGGAAACCCACGCAGGCACAGGGAGAACATGCAAACTCCAGGCAGGTAGTGTTGTGGTTGGGATTCGAACCAGCGACCCTTCTTACTGCTAGGTGAGAGTGCTACCCACTACACCACTGTGCCGCCACTGTTATTGCAGCGAAAGGTGGTTCTACAAAGTATTGACTCAGGGGGTGCTGAATACAAATGTACGCCACACTTTTCACATATTTATTTGTAAAAAATTTAGAAAACCATTTATAATTTTCCTTCAACTTCACAATTATGTGACATTTTGTTTTAATCACATAAAATCCCAATAAAATACATTTAGGTTTTTGGTTGTAACATGACAAAATGTGGAAAATTTCAATACTTTTTCTAGGCACTGTACATACAGTATATGCTGTATAGCCATAAGAAGAACCATGAAGTCAATGGCTAAATATTTTTGGCACCTCCTCTCCAATCACTGTAAATGTTATATTATTATGCCCCGTACACACGGTCCGACGGAAAATGTGCGATCGGAGCTTGTTGTCGGAAATTCCGACCGTGTGTAGGCTCCATCGGATTTTTTCCATCAAAATTTCTGACACACAAATTTTGAGATCTGGATCTCAAATTTTCCGACAACAAAATCCGTTTGTGTAAATTCCGATTGTATGTACACAATTCTGACGCACAAAGTGCCACGCATGCTCAGAATCAAGCAGAAGAGCAGCACTGGCTATTGAACTTAATTTTTCTCAGCTCGTCGTATGTGTTGTACGTCACCGCGTTCTTGTGTGACCGTGTGTATGCAAGACAAGTTTGAGCCAACATCCGTCGGAAAAAAAACATGGATTTTGTTGTTGGAATGTCCGATCGTGTGTACGGGGCGTTAGAGTTGAAATACCTGAATTTGTCTGTATTTTAGCCCTTTGCAATCCCCTGTACAGTAGCATTCAGACTGGGTTAGGGAAGAACAGTACTTAGGATCAATCAGGTATGCATGCACTGTACACACAATAGGATCATAATGACTGGAGAAGAGAGAAAATTGATGACTTTATCAGTTGCTGCTCCTTCACTGTCCAATCACATACTTGGGCTGGGGGATGTGACTTAGACATGTTGCTTAAAGCAGTTGTAAGCCTAAACAAAAAAAAAATCACCCTGTTCCTTTAAAGCACGATATACAGCACAGTGCTTCTGCAGTGTCATTTGTTTCATTCTATGGTGTAAAATACCTGGTTGATCCTGCCTGTTCCTGTGTCCCCTAAGGAGCACTGACCATGATAATCATGGCTGCTGATCCAATGTACTGTGGTCAGTTTACATGCCTCTGTCATCCTGCTGTGTGGTCAGTCTCTCCCTCCCCCCGTCTGTCAGCCCCATAGTTTGTGATGTGAGAGATGATCTGCTGCCTCCCCTCCCGCTGCTATTCCGTGTGTTTGTAAAGTTACTGAAAATAATAATTATTGGAATCCCTGCTTGTTTTTTTTTTTATTATTATGAAGCTAAATACCTTTTTTTACAGTGTCGCTGTGCGGTCATGTGACCTACCAGCTGACATCAGAGGGGAATCTCAGCCCCTTTCACTGTAGTCCTCAGATCGGTGAAGGAGAGTGGCGGGAGGTCACGTGACTGCACAGCATAAGGTATTTAGCTGAATCATTAAAAAAAAAAGAAACACATACACTGTACAATATAGCTTGCTATAACAGAGGGGATTCCAGTAATTATGCTCAGTAACTTTACAACCACTTCCATTTGTGTACTTCAACAGTGTATTTACCGTTTTGCCCAGAATTCTGTTTTCTACAAACAACAATTAATGATAATTATTTATCTTGAAAGAATTCAGTTGATTTGAAGCAACTAAAATGATTACATGCTCTCTCTCTATTATGTTGTAATGCCTCCCATCTCGTTCTCCAATTATTAGAAGTAAGCTTAAAATTCATGTCAGAAACTAGAAATCTTCAATGAATTGCCACTTATAGGTGTACTGTGAATTGCCACTGTGTTTAGCATCCTCTGCTAATAGATGTTTTCTAATGTTGTTTTTACATTTACCTATGTACATTTTGGCTGCATTAAACCCAAAAGCAAACAAACATTTATTTTATTGCAGCTTACCGTTTTTCATTTGTGATGCGTATGAGTGGAAGCACAGATCCTTTTTGCTTTTCCGGGATGAAGGGGATGAGTCTGCGTAGCATGCGAAGGAGATGGTGGGATCCGCTGATTACGGATCCTATTTGTGACTCCATTGTCATCTCTGAATCGAAGATTACTCCGAGGCTTTTGGCTTTGTTGCTTGGAAGGATGGTCTGTCCCAAGAAGGTTGGTGGTGTCCAAGGGGTCTTCGTCTTTTTCCTTGACTTTGCGTCGAGGAGCAGTAATTCTGTTGTTGATCCATTTAGTTTGAGGAGCTAGTGGTCATCCAGTCATCTACCAATGTGAGACATTTTCCTAGTTCCTGGTTCTGGTCTTTTTGTCCGGTGATCAGGAAGTACAGTTGAGTGTCGTCCGCGTATGAGTGGAAGCACAGATCCAATTTGCTAATAATTTTGAAGTGTGGTCGGATGTAAATGTTGAACTGTACTGGTGACAATGGTGATCCTTGAGGGACTCCATAAGTGATTGCCCGAGTTTCCGAAGTGAAGGCTCCTTGTTTCACTGTTTGTGACCGGTTTCCTTAGAAGGAAGCGAACCATGGCAGATCTCCATCTGTAACTCCTGCCACTTCCTTGAGGCGACTGAGAAGCAGGTTGTGGTCCACTGTGTCGAACGCCGCACTGAGATCCAGCAATACCAGAAGACACGATTCTCCCTCATCCGCTGCTTCTAGGGCGTCATCCCGTATTTTCAGAAGTGCCGTTTCTGTGCCATGGCCTTGGCGGAAGCCCGATTTTAGTGGGTCTAGGAGCTTGTGTGTGTCCAGGTGAAGTTGAAGCTGTTGTACTACTGCTTTGTCCATGATCTTGGAAATGGTGTTCAGGCTTGTTACCGGTCTGCGATTGTTCGGATCCTTGGGGTCGAGGTTGGGTTTCTTTAGTAATGGTTTGATGATGCCTTGATTGAGGGAATTCGGAACCAATCCTTGTTTGAACGACTGATTTACTAGGTGTGTGATAGCGGGGCCAGAATGTCGGAGCATTCTTTCAAGAGTTTTGTGGGGCTGCATTTGTTTTCTTTTTTGGGCTTTCTTTATTCTATTTTCACCAGGTTATCTTGACAGTAATGCCGCGTACACACGAATGCCGCGTACACACGAGTGAACTTTTCCACGGACTAGGTCCGACGGTCTTTCCGACGGACTTTCAACGGAGTTCCAAAGTACTTTTCGAATGAACGAACTTGGCCACACACAGTCACACTAAATTCTGACGGATTTGAACGTGATGACGTACGACCGGACTAGAATAAGGAAATTAGTAGCCAGTAGCCAATAGCTGCCCCAGCGCTGTTGTTTGTCCGTCGGACTAGCACACAGACGAGCAGATTTTTCGATAGGAACTGGGTCCAGCGGAGTTCCGACGGGAAAATGTAAGACATGTTCTATTTCTAAAGTCTGTCGGATTATTCGACAGCAAAAGTCCGATGGAGCCCACACACGATCGAAATGTCCAACGGATTAGTTCTGTCAGGCTTTTGCTGTCGAAAAGTCTGCTCGTGTGTACGCAGCATTAGTCTGTTTTTTTTAACAGAACAAGCTGCCCTGGAGATATAGCAGTTCGAGGTGCAAACCATTTAACACTGACAAGGGTGTTTACAATGGCCAGCTTTTATTTAGTTTTATTAAACTGTTATCCCAAAACGAATAAAACGGTTACTGTACTGCTTAAAAAGTGTTAGCTGGAGTTTGGCTTTAATTTGTTTAGTGCATCTAATAAATAGTAGATTTTAACCCTTTCCTCCCTCCAGACTTAAAATGCTGATGTCCACAGGTGTATCTGTTGCTCCTTCATCCAGAGTGGGGGCACTCTAATACAGGAGGTGTATTACTGGCCAAAATACCGGCAAAAAAGACAAAAAAAGGAAACTAATCCATCCACGTTTTACCGCCTGTTTATGACTTTTCTCTAGGACCACATAATTCAGTTGCTTTCACTACTTTTAACAGAGAAATTTAAGCCTAAGTTCACCTTTGGAACATGGGACATGTTCCACTGGTATTTAGAGTGGAACATATAACATGTACCAGCTCCTGCCCTCGTTCTCTCCCATCCCCGAGACAGCGGGCAGGGGTTCTTCTCCCACACTTGCTATCCCTTTTCAAAAACAGCGGGGCTCCGCCCACACAGGTATGGGCTGAAAGCTGGAAGACATGTCTTCAGGAACCCAATTACACATTATTTCGGCCTGTCAGTTAAAGCGACGCAGGGCCGTATCGCAAAAAGTGCTCTGGTCAGGAAGGGAGTAAAATCTTCCGGGGCTGAAGAAGTTAAAATTCATGTGCGTGTAAAGGCAGGCGTCTCAACACTTTTGGCAATATAGTGTATCTGGCACAAATTTCCAGCTGCTGTCATTTTGAAACAGAGTTGTGACAGAGTTTAAACACACATGTAATAAATGAAATTCTTTTCTGCAACAAAATCATGAATTAATGAAGCAGACAAGGTACTTGGTCCTTAGCTGCCACCGGCATTGATTTTCAATTTAAAAGTATATCTCTTGGTCAAATGAATTGAAAGGCTTTTAGTTATTTTTCATTACACCATAAGTTACTTTGATACTTTGTCTTTTACCTTGAAAATGCCAGAACATATGTTTACATCAAATAAGGAGCTATAAACAGCTGTCTCTCCCGGTAGGAATAGAAATCATACCACTCAGTATTTGCCTCCATCTTTATCTCTTTGCATTGCTACAAATTTGTCTGCCAGCAGGATAAAGCCCCAACAGCTAGAAAAGGGATATTGCTCTACCTGGGTTTTGGCTGCAGGATAAGTCTTACATTTCCAAACCCTGCATGATAGTTCTGGATTGAGGTATGTGAATGTAGAATTAGCAATGTGTAGACATGCTGGATGTAGTAGTTTGCCAAGGGACCACTGATAGGATTCCAGTTAACCGATTGGTTGTTGCCGGGTAAATGAACTACCGTATGTATTCCTATTTTAAAATGAATATCATAATATGACAGCCAAAGTAATGTGCAGAAGTTTGAATAGAAAATAGACAAACTGGAGAATGCATCAGAGAAATAGCAGAAAATAAGCAGAACGATTCAATCACAGTGTTGTATGGAAACTGAAACAAAGTAGAATTTCTTTAACATTCAATGTGCTGTCATTGCAGCATAGCCAGCTCTTTCAGCTTGCCATTTGTCACTTTCTCATTAAGTCTGTCACTCTGTAGCAGAAATTGAGGCGAATTGGCGCTCTTGACACTGCTCTGTGGGTGAGCACTGCACCTTCCAAATGTCATTTTTTTTGCTGTAAATGTATTCCAGACACTAAAAGATTTAGTAAAACATGTTCCTATATGTGAACTGCTGCCTGTTCAATCACTCTTTTCTTTCTATCAATGAGGGGAGTAAACAGGTACTTCTGGTTCCTGCTGCATGATTTAGGTCCCCACAACATCTCGGTTCACGCTTGTACGGGTGCCTAGGTGTCGGAATCGCACCTGATCCCTCAGCCAAAACGTGGTGCTGCTCTTTTACGGACACGCGGGGCTGCCATTCATTCTTATTGGCACCCCCGCGCAATAAACGCAAAATGCGTTTGCAAGTGCGGGAAAATGCATGGTGCAAAAGCAGCATTGCGATTTCTCTGGGGCTGCAGGAACCTTTTCCCTGTTTTTCCTACAGATACAGCAGCCCATTCAAGTGAATGGACTGCATACTATGGACCGCATACCGATTTTCCCGGGACAATCCCGATTTTGGGACCCTCGTCCCGATTAATTACCCGGGATTTTGCCTTTGTCCAGGGAAAATCGGGAATGTTTTAGGAAAAATGGCCGGTGGGCTACAAAAAGATGGCCGCCGTCACAAGGATTATTTCCCCTTGTGTTCAGTGGAGAGGGGAGGGGCAGCCAATCAGCTTCTCCCCTCTCCACTGAATACACACACGAGAAAGACGGGAACTATAGAATCCGCGCTGGTGGGGGACACAGATCACTCTGTAAGGAGGGCTCCGCTGCTGCTGCCAGGGACACTGAAGTAAGGAGTGCTCTGTTGCTGGGGGACACAGATCACTCTGTAAGGAGGGCTCCGCTGCTGCTGCCAGGGACACTGAAGTAAGGAGTGCTCTGTTGCTGGGGGACACAGATCACTCTGTAAGGAGGGCTCCAATGCTGCCAGCTGCTGGGGACACTGAAGTAAGGAGGGCTCTGTTGCTGGGGGACACAGATCTGTAAGGAGAGCTCTGCTGCTGGGGACACCAGCTGTATAGGAGGGCTCCGCTGCTGGGGGATCCAGATGTATAGGAGGGCTCCGCTGCTGGGGGATCCAGATGTATAGGAGGGCTCCGCTGCCAGGGACACCAGATGTAAAGTAGTAGTAGAGAAGCGAATCCACCCATTAAAAGAATAGATGGGAGAAAGGGATAATTCCCACCCTGTCTAGAACCCAACAAATAGCTATTGGGACTTTTCGCAGCTAATACAGCAAAAAAAGGTCTGGCAAGTGCCATAATGCAGAGCTCAGTTACAGCAGGGTCCAGATATGAGCTTCAAAACTATTGCTAAAGATATGCTGATCGGGATAGCTGCTGTGTAGAGACAGCACACTTAGGTATAATGAACATTGATACACTGCAGCACAGGGGGTCCCATTGCAAAAATATTTTTTTGTTGTACCTGGAGTTAGATTTTAAGCTGGAGGAATCTTAGAATTTTGTTCTGTTTAATGAGCTTCCATTGACATATACAACTGTATTATGTTTATTCTGTTTCTATCAATCAATTGTGATAAGAAGAAATCACACCCTGTTGTGTGATCCAGAAGTTCTTTACTAAAACACGAAATGGGCTGGGTGGTTACCAGTGCATTTTCTCAGCAGGAACACGGGGGGACGCAGTTCTGGCACCTCCAGCACTGAATGTATGTACTGGCAAAGGGGTAATGAGGTGTGCTGGAGGGTCTATTGTTGCTGGTGGATCTATTGTTGGTACTGGTGGGGAATCTTGTTGCTGAGGGGGGTCTTTTGTTGCTGGAGGATCTACTGTTCAGGGAAGGGGCAGGTCTATTGATGCTGGTTGCTGGGAGATCTATTGTTGCTGGGGATCTACTGCTGCTGGCTGCAGGGGATATTTTTACTGCATTCATTTTCGTTCCTGAGAGTGGCAGTGGGGGGTGGAACCAAGGGACAGTGCTCGAAGGGGGTGGGTGAGGAGTGGTGACAAGTGGTGATTGAGAAGAGGGACCACCTGCACCTATTCTCTGAGAAAACAAGCCCTGCTGGAGACTATGTGTGTTGTGTAACTATACCATTCGATGTTATATACCATTCTTATCATAACTGATTGATGGCAAGCAGAGGCAAGCACTTCCAAACAGCTCCTGAGTATCTGTAGGGTAAGAGATGCATACGTTTTGAGCTGTGTTTTTTCATGCTTTTTTGTGTGTACTGTTAAAGCAGAGTTCCGCCGAAAACAAAAATTAAAAGTCAGCAGCTACAAAAAGTGTAGATGCTGACTTTTAATAATCGGACACTCACCTGTCCCACGGTCCAGCGATGTGGGTATACGATCCCCCGTTCCTCTTCCCCTCCTCTCTGAGGCGCCGGCATTCTTACTGTAGGCGCCTGGCTATGGCTTCACAGCCAGGCACACCCTGTGCATGCGCGAGCCACACTGTACGCTGTGAATGGCTGGGCAATCATTTTGGACCTGTGACGTGTCCCAGAAGATTGCATGGAGGGAGGGGGGAGAGGTGATCTTCTTTCTGGTGCCGCGCCAGAGCCCCGGGAGGAAGTGGGAGCTGGATGCCTCTAAAAAGAGAGTAATCGCCCCCCCCCCCCTAAAAAAAATAACATGCCAAATGTGGCATGTCAGGGGGTCACCTGCACTTAAAGTGGAAGTTCCATTTTTGGGTGAAACTCCTCTTTAAGTCTTCAACAGGTGGAAGGAAGACCATTGTTTAAATAAATTATTTTTCGTTGTAGTCATTTATTTAGGGCCATTTCACACCACAACATGGTGCGGGAAAGGTGTGTGCCAAGCACGTTTCCAGCACCACATTCAAAATGCACTGTCTTTGAGATCTGCTGTGGGTGCCAATACATTGTTACGGCACCCTAAATGTAGATTGCAAGCGCAGTGCATTTGTGGGCACCAGATCGGATGGTACAACAGCACCATGCAATTTGGTGTAGTGTATTTTTCAAAAGATTTTGTGTGTTCCAATGTGATTTGCAGCCCATCCAATTTAATCGGCTGCAAAAATTGCACTGCAAGGGGAATGTGCAGGAATCACACAGAAATGCAGACCGAGATTCTGATGTAAACTGACCTTAAATGACCCAGTCTTGAAAAATGTAAATTGTAAATCTGTAACTTTAAGAGGTAATTCCATGAGGTGGTATGCAATCTCTGCAAAGTGGCTGAATTCCTGGGGTTCAGCGTTAACCTCATGCCCCCACTATATCCTGTATGTAAAAGCAAAAAGGCTGCAGACAGATGATGTCTCAAAAAAAACTATATCGGGGGACGGCAGCTCGTCGATCACTATCTACCATCAACCGCGGGTGTGTGATGGGTAGATCGCGAACAGTTCTCTGTCTTGCCGACCCCCGCACTTCAGCACCAGTCTTTCCTTCCAGCCTTTTCCGCCACGATCATCGTTCCTCATAGCACAGCAGAGAGCAGAGGGCAGCACAGCTCAGTATGGAGGGCAGGAGCTGACCCAGTTTACTTTTTAAGTTAACTGGCAGATGATTGGTTGATAGGACACAGGGTGGTCCTAGAAACCAATCTTCAGCTTGTTAATATGGAAAGTTAACTCTGGCATCTCTGGGTCTGCCTCCATCCAGAGCTGTGCTGCCTCCCGCTTCTGATCTGTATATGCCTGCATAGGTAGGAGAATAAATCCACTGCTCTACTGACACTAACATCCACATCCATTGCTCTACTGACACTAACTTCCACATCTACTGCTCTGCTGACACCGACACTGCTGTATGTTTGAGGCAGTGATATAAAGGGGGCAGAGTACATTACAGGGCCAGTGCCAGCATAAGGCTGCTTCAGCAGCCACCTTAGGGTGCCAGGATGGTGGCGGTGGTAATATCCAAATCCCCAGCCACTTGCAGTTGAGGCTGCAGAGAAAACGACTAGGGAATCTGATCTCTGTCTTAAAAGGAAGACATCAGTCTCTGTTTAGACCCCTAATATATCACCCCCCCCCCCCCCCAAACAGGGCTCTTAAATACATTTCAAGTAATAATAAAAAATAATATTGTAAAATCTTATTAACCACTTGCTTACTGGGCACTTAAACCCCCTTCCTGCCCAAACCAATTTTCAGCTTTCAGCGCTGACGTACTTTGAATGACAATTGTGCGGTCATACAACACTGTACCCAAATGACATTTTTATAATTTTTTTCACACAAATAGAGCTTTCTTTTGGTGGTATTTAATCACAGCTGGGGCTTTTATTTTTTTCTAAACAAATAAAAAAACAATGAAACATTTTGAAAAAAATAAAAAATCATGTTTCATAGTTTGTTATAAAATTTTGCAAACCCATAATTCTTCTCCTTCGTTGATATGCGCTGATGAGGCGTTTTTTGGTGGGCACTGATAGGCTGCACTGATGGGCACTGATAGGCACAGATAAGGCAGCACTGATAGGGACAGATAAGGTGGTACTGATGGGCACAGATAAGGCTGCACTGATGGCCACTGATAAGATAAGATGGCACTAATGGGCCCTGATGGGTGGCACTGAAGGGCACTGATAGGTGTTATTGATAGGTACCACTGATAGATGGCACTGATGGGCACTGGTAGGTGACACTGATGAGCACTGGCAGGTGATACTAATGGGCAGCACTGTTGATGAGGCACTTATTGGTGACACTGATAGGTGGCACTGTGGGCACTGATAGGTGCACTGTGGGCACTGATGGGTGACACTGTGCTCACTGGTAGGTAGTGCTGTTGTGCAATGATAGGTGGCACTGGCAGGTGGCACAGGTGGGCACAGATGAGCTGGCGGCAGCTCTCCTTGATCGGGACCGATGTCCCTCTGACAGCAGCCAGTGATCAGCTTTTTTCTATCCTCACGCTATCAGCGCAAGGAGAAAAAATAGCCGATTACCAGCTCTGTTTACATCACATGATCAGCTGTCATTAGCTGACAGCTGATCCCGACCCCTTACTCCGAACTGTGATCAGCCAAGTCTCATAGACTCGCTGAGCACAGAGCACAGATCGCGTCGCGAGTGTGCCCTGTAGGGGGCGTGCAGCCCGGTTCGAGCAGAGTCTATTGATGCCCTCCCGGCAAAGTAGGTCCACGCTGTAGCCGAAAAAAACTACTAAAATCTTAGAGATATAATGAGACCAAAAATGAGGGGAAATATACCAATGGGGTCAAACATTCTGTCTAAGATGGATATAACCCTCATTTTGGAGAGATTTTATCTCACTTCCTGTTGTGTCTACAAAGCAGGAAAGTTAAAGAAAATCTCCCCAGCATGATACAGACTGCAAAAAATAAACCAAACCATTCCTTACTCTAGCCATCACAACACACAGCTTACCTTGCTGGTGTAGCCCGTATCATATCAGATACCTTCTGCATATAATCTGTGGCCAACACAATAACTTCCTCATCCTCTGAAAAGTTTTCATGGAATATTCTGAGCAGGAGACGTTTCCACTTTAGCTGTAATAAACAAAATACAAATAGAAACTGGGATATTTTCATTTAATTTGGTTTGTATATATTTTTTTAGAATTAGTTTTATATATATATATATATATATATATATATATATATATATATATATATATATATATATATATATATATATATATATATATATATATATATATATATATACATATACATATATACACCAAGGTCAGTAATTCATTTATGGGTTTAGGCAGATTTAGGGAGAAGTCCACCTAGACTGAAATTCCAGTCTAGTAGAGATTAGGGGTGCAAAATATTCACTGAGTTAATATATCTTTTGGGCACTTTGGTGGCAAGACCTTTGCAATTCTCAGGTCCAATAACCTAAGAAAATCAGTGGTAAGTTGGCATACACACCTCCATAAATGGAAGATAAAATAGCCTATGTAGAAAGCTATCAACACAATCAATAATAAAATATTAAGTAAGCATCCCCAGAAAAGGGAAACAATAGAAAAATATGGAACAAAGCACACATTACAATTAGCCAAGATGAGGAATAAGTATTACACATTCTTGTAAAAGTCAAAACATACTGTTCAAAATAGGGATACACTTGAAGAAAAAAATATTTTGTCCTAGCCAGCATAGTACAAAAATGAAAACCCAGGACTATATTAACAATTATTTGCAAGGACTGGTACAATACCTCAGTCATATGCCTATATAAATAAATGTATATGTACACACACACATATTTATAGCTCCTCTGTAATCACTGAAGCAGGGGTTGATTGTTCATGTTTGTTCAGTGCCTCACAAGCTGCTGCTCTGATTGCTTTCCCCTGTATTCTAGAGGATTCTAGTACTATAGCGGGAGGAAGACCAGAGAAAGCAGCCAGAATATTTATGGGAATTCAGCCAATCCCTGGAGAGGTGTGCCTAGTAGGTGGTTGGATGGCCCATAAAGAGCCTGCGGAAGCAGGGCAGAGGTCCTAGGTCCAGTCCTGCTGTAGGGGATCCCTGTTAGGGACTCTGCCCCTTGGGCAGGATTACTAGAGGGGCCATCTAGAAAACAGAAAGCTCCCAGCTGGAGCCTCAGCTGTGGGAAATATTTGAAAAGTCTAGTCCTGGAGATCATTCAGGTCTGAAAAGCTCACTGCAGAGTGTCTGGGGATATCAGGAGGAGGCAACTGATGATTCTGTGGCTGTGTGAGTAAATGACCCGGTGCTGTAAGTTAGTGACTGTGTGCAGATTTTGGTTTTTTTTTGCAAAAAGTCCTAGTCACCTGTCAGCGTTAGAGATTCTGTAGGACATTTTTGTGCAGCTCAGCAAGATAAAGAAGAGTCCTTAAAGTGTTCAGAGGTATCCCATGCTCCTGCTGCCCCATCCAAGTTCACCTTTACAATAAAACAGGGCTTTTTTTTTCACAGAAAATAGGTGCAGGTACTCCTTGTTCCTGAGTCACCCCTTTTCTCTGCCTCCTTCCCACCTCCCAGTGCTGCCCATTTTAGAGAATACAGAACAAAGTGTCATTTTGTGGTGCTAAATCATTTGTATGGAATGTGTTAATTATAATAGGAAAGGAGTCAAATAGATCCCCTGCACCCAGTAACAAGCAACAGCAACATTAGATTCCCCCAGCAACAATAGATCCCACAGAAACAATAGTCCCTGCTGCAACAATAGACCATGGGCAATAAAATACCCCACCCCCACAGAAACAATAGATCCACTCCAGCAACTACAGATGCCCTCAGCAACAATAGACCCCCCTGCAACAATAGACTCCAAGCAACAAAATACCCCCAGTAACAATAGAACCCCGCCAGTAACAATAGATTTCCCAGCAACCAGCATCAATAGACCCTCACCACCTCTTGCCATTACATATACTCAGTGCTAGAGGTGCCAGAACTGCATTCCCCTGCGTTCCAGCTGAAAAAACGCCCTGCATCAAAACCCTAAAAAGACACCCCTAGACTGTTCATAACAGTTTAAGAGGGAATGGAGTATATGCTGTGTGCCTGGCTGTGTGGACTTTAACTGGGAGAAAAACTTCACCAGGGGATGCCCTAAACTCACACACAGGTAGCAGAGCAGGCAGGCATGTGTGGAACCAGAATTGGTACCAACGTTTAGAGTAATGAGTCTTTCTAAAGGCACAACCTTTATCCATCACTTTGACAATCCTTGATTCCTCATATTAACATATTTGTTTCTAGTTAATGCAGCACATTTCTGCAATGAAGCACACATTTTAGGGATATATTTATTGAGTATATACTTACCCCATCAACACTGAGAGAAAGGTAACAAAGTTCCCCTATGTTAAAGAAAAGCCTATTTTGCACTGGTGCATAGCATAAATGATTGTACAGACTTTATACTGTTTTTCATCATGTGAGTATTTTTAGAGAAAGTACAATCAGCCTTAGATAGCATCACCTTCCCTTCACGGTATGACATCTGTTCAGGGATAAATGAGTGTTGCTGTGCATTATACATCAATAATATTGAGTAACAATAGTTTTAATTATTTCATTCATTGGATTTTGCTTATATTTTTTCATGTTGTTTATTATCAAGGGGCAAAAGTGACAATATGGAGAAATCAATACCATTCAATCATCATTTAGCCTGAATAAAAGTGTTTTCCACCTATAAACAAATAACATCCAACTCATTCATAATAATAAACATTTTTAATATTTGGTCCATCTAGCTTTAAGGTATTTTTTTTAGGTGTTAATGACTTTCTCATACAGACTTAAATTAAATGAGGGCCCTTCGATTCCTCCTGTATTGAATTGTATTGTAACTGTACTTTCTGCCCTCATGTTGTAAAGCGCTGTGCAAACTGTTGGTGCTATATAAATCCTGTATAATAATAATAAAGTTCCTAACCAATATTTACAATTGTTAACCAGTTTGCTATTTTGAGAAATGTTTTATTTAGCTTGAAGAACTTGAAGAATCTCTATTGCTGGAAATGAGTGGATGATTTCACCACAAAAACAGCGATAGACATTCACCCAAATATAATTTAACTTGGCCTTAAATTTTATAATGCAGTGCTGCTCAGTGAAGTTAGGAAAAAAGACTTCCCCTTTAGTTAGCAGTCACGTCATGGCAATTATATCACCTTGTAAACACAGGGCTAGGGTTAATGTTAAATTATTTCTAGGGTCAGGGTTACTGTTAGGAAAGTTAGGGTTACCGCTAGGGTTAAGGTTAGGGTTACAGAATGCAAAGGGTTGTTTTAAGATTGTTTTTGCATTTTGAAATTTTTTGCTAAATCCCACTTATGTTTTCTTGAAATGTCATCCTCACAGCAGGCGGGGGTGGAAGGTACTACAGATCAGGATAGAGAGTGGCAGTCTTTTCAAATGAACAAGCGGGTAATCACCCGCTTGTAACATAGCGAGTTGGGCAGCTCCTGCACTCAGTCCAGATCTGCAGCTCTAACCACCTCAGCCTGCTGTGAGGATGACAGCGGTGGCCAGGCAGGAGACTCGACATAGATCACACAGCTGACAATTGTCTCCACCCTGCCAAAGGTAGGAGAGTGCAAGGGAGGCTTACATTGGAAGGGGCACTCTGATGTGAAGGGGCAGTGTAATGTAAGGGGCACTGTGACATAAACGGGCACTGTGTTATAGAGGAGCATTGTGGTATAAAGGTGCACTGTGGTGTGAAGGTCATCGCAATGTAAAGGGGCACTCCAATATAAAGGGGGCTATGATGTGAAGGGGAACTGAGGACACTGTAATGCCGCGTACACACGACCGGACTTTTCGACGGTCTTCCCGACGGACTTTCCGGCAGACTAGGTCCGACGGTCTTCCCGACGGACTTTCCGGCAGACTAGGTCCGACGGACTTTTGGCAGAAGTCCGACGGACTTTACGAATGAACGGACTTGCACACACACGAACGGACTAAGTCCGTTCGAAAGTCTGTTGGTTTTGAACGTGATGACATTTTCCCGATTTAAGTCCGTGGGACTTGAGTCCTTCGGATAGATTTAAAACATGTTCTATTTCTAGGTCTGCCGGACTTTTTTCTCCCAAAAATGAACGGACTAGCTCACACACGATCGGATTGTCCGATGGACTAATCCCGTCGGACCTAGTCTGCTGGAAAGTCTGGTCTTGTGTACGTGGCATAAGACTGTTTTAAAGGGGGGACTGTGATGTAAAGGGGGACTATGGACACTGATGTTAAGGGGGGAACTATGAATGTAAAGGGGGACTATGGATACTGTTGTAAAGAGGGGTCTGTGATGTAAAGGGGGCTATGATGTGAAGAGTAGGCTAAAAATACTGATGTACGGAGGGGCTGTGATTTAAAGGGGGACTGTGATTTGTTATAGTGCAAACGTGAGATTTGGACCTCTGCCAAATGAACATTTTACAGATTGGACTCTGTAAGTTTTAACTCAAGATCCTGGGGGTACATCTTAGTGCACACAATGAGGCCCCACTATCGAGCGGACCTTCAGGGAAAGGAGGAAAGTGCCTAAAATGGACAGAGAAGGGAGTCAGGCAGGTAATAATGCCTGTTCAGCTCCCCTAGACTAAAAAACGATTTATCTCAGTGCGGGAGAGCCGCACTGCAAGGGTTGTTTTTGTCACAATCCTCTAATTCAGCTTTAAGGCTTTTGAGCATCCTGTGCAATAAAAGAAATAGTTTGTAAATTAAAAAAAATCTGGTTATGGGAAAAGTATGTGAATAGTAAGGATGTTTTGGGGACTGGACCAATAAAACAATATTTTTGCCTCCACAAATTTATTAGGAACTATAGTAGCTGTCATTATTATTTCTGTTAAAGCTGTCTGCGTTGGTATTTTACATGATGGATTCAAGTAGTAATAGTCCTGTTTTCTGGCAGAGATTGTGGGAGGGTTCCAGGGCTTTAAATAAATCTAAGAAAGCTAACAGGACATATTTTTTCTATACTTTCTTGTTTTAAGGAACTGGAAATAGCATCAAAGCAATAAGTGAGCTCTGTCGCATTTGTCGTTTCTTTACACTATACTGTCAATTAGAGACACTGCCATTCTGAGAACAGTAACATAATCCCCAGATAGCAAGGACAACTTGCCACAGATTTGTGACAGTGTTGAATTGTACGTCTGTTAACTTGCTGCACATATTCCCTGGCATGTTGTACACTTGCAGAACACCTAAAGCACAAGTTCTAGTTTACACTTTTCCAATTTGTAAGAGCTCTGCAAGTCAACAGCATGAAAATTCAGCCACAGTGACCCCTGTGGTGGGATGACTATTGCACAACATAACTGAACCAGAACTTGCAGAATTTTTGCAAAGAAAGTTGATCTGGAGTCCTGCAATGTGGACTTGCTGCAATTGTGCAACAAACTTGTAAAGCCTGGGAAGTCTGGCAATAGCTTAGCAAAGTCATTTTCAAAGTTGAAGCACAATTGCTTGCTATCTGGCTCTGTGCAATGGGCCCCCCAGACCTGCAGATACTTACCTTGCCGGTGCCCCCCCCCCCCCCACACACACACTCAGCTCCTTTAACGCTAGGGGGAACAGAGCAGTTACTCCATCAGTCATGTGACAGTCATGATATATCTTTTAATGAATCTGTACAAACAGTTTTTTGTGTTGACCCTTAATCATTTTATATTGGTAGTACAAATATTTGAATTAACTGCTATCTCTCTTCACTTCTTGCCCAGATACACTACAGGAAGTAAGAGGAAATATCTTCAAAGTAAGGAGAAATCCCCTCTAAAACAATTGTCACCAAGGACAGATTTCCCCTCACCTCACCGCCCTCTCTGTCCTCGCAAAGTAGAGAAGATGAATCCTCTCAGCAGGGATACAGACAGCAATACAAAAATAACAGGGGTTTTAATATCTTCACACTTGACCCTAAACTAAAATTTTAGTTACACTTTAAGTAGTTGATTGGTAGTTGCTGTATAAAATTCCACAAATTGGAAGGATAAACCTGCACAATTGTTACAGTGACAAAGTATCATGCTATTCTTCCCATAACTATTCATTGGTTTTGTTTGTACACTAAAAGAGGCTCTTTTTTATCTGTTTATATTACATAATTAGCCGATATAAAATAATTAGCCACAAATTAGCCAATACAAAATACAGCAATGAATATTTCGGATTGAAGGTTGGCAAAAGGTGGTATACTGCAAAATACTTCCGTAGCACTTTTGTGTGTAAAAACGTATACTTTAAACCTACATTACAGCTCCTTCCCTGGCATGTACCGTGCTGGGAACCTGTATCCTAAGCTAAGAAGCTACAAGGGTTGATTTACTAAAGCTAGAGAGTGCAAAATATGGTGGAGCTTTGCATAGAAACCAATCAGCTTTCAGTTTTTTTTTTTTAAGCTTAATTGAACAAGAGGAAGTTACCCAGAAACCAAGCAATTGTGCTGCAAGTTTGAAAATGACTTGCTGGGCTATTGCTAGACTTGCCAGGCTTCACAAGTTTGTTGCACAATTGCAGCAAGTCCGCATTACAGGACTCCAGATCAACTTTCTTTGCAAACATTCTGTAAGTCTGCTGCAAGTTCTGGTTCAGTTATGTTGTGCAATAGTCATCCCACCACAGGGGTCACTGTGGCTGAATTTCCATTCTGTGGACTTGCAGAGCTCTTGCTGTAGACTCACTGCTGCAACTTTGCTCTTGCTAGAGACTTGCCACACAAATTTGCTACAAATGGGAAAAGTGTAAACTAGAACTAGTGCTTCAAGTGCTTTGCAAGTGTACAGTTAAAATGTGCCAGTGAAAATGTGCAGCAAGTTAACAGACTTACAATTCAACACTTCCACAAATCTGTGGCAAGTTATCCTTGAATAGAAGCTGATTGGCTACCATGCACAGCTGCACCAGATTTGCACTCACACAGTTTTAGTAAATCAATCCCAGTGATCTATCCTGACACTCCCTTGTCGTGTCCACGTTGTGGGATGTTGGAGGTGTCCTTTATTCATATGGTCTGGTCCTGTCCCCCTCTACAGCGATTTTGGGAGCAGGTCCTGGATGATCTCAATCAAGTAGCGGAGTCAACCCTCGAGTTAGACCCCAAGGCTTTACTGTTAAATATTTTTGACGACCCCACTCCGAGAAGGCATACAAAGTTGTTTATAATATATGCCACGTACTGTGCACACAGAGAAGTTCTACTTAAATGGAAGACCACATCACCACCCACTGTTTCTGCATGGCGGAACACTCTTAACTCTGTTTTACCTTTGTACAAAATGATGTATGTTAACAGGAACTGTCCGATTAAATTTGAGAAGATCTGGTCCTCTTGGATAGACTTCTGGGGATCTATACAGATGGGGATTTCTCCACCTAGTCCAGGAGCAGACCCCCAACTATAAATACTACATTCCACCTGTGTTACATCCAGTCTATTTATATTCTTTCTCCTTTGTTATCCCTCTTCTCCTCCTGTTCCTCTGCCCCCCTTCCCTTCATTTCCCTCTTCTTTTTACCCCCCCCCTTCATTTTTCAATTTCTTCTTCACTGCGTCCCCCTCCCGCTTCCTACTAGGGATTGCCTTGTCTGTTTATATGAGAAACCAATGATCTGGTTTAGTCTTATCTCCTGAAATCTTTAATGCATTTAAATGCTCTGTTAGGTACGTTTTGACTGCTCTCCTATATTGTAATGTCTACACTTGTCTTATATGCATGTACACCTTTGCTTTCTTGTTATACTGACTATGTTTATACTACTGACATACAGATGATTAATAAAGTTCTTTCAAAATAAAATAAAAAAATCAATCCCAGTGTCTCCGCATCCAAGAATGATGAAAAATGTAAAGTCATGACTTGGAGCTCACACAGGACTGCGGATGCCCTTCAAGTTCTTATGTAAATGCACCAAGCAAATCAACAAGCACCAGGGCTGTCATGTCCAAAAAATATGTTGTATGCATTTTAAAGGCAAATAACAATATACAAAAGGAACAAAATCATTTTTCCAATTTTAACCAATTGTGACAACTTGTGATATAAAGTACACGCTTTTCTTGCTACATGCTTCATTTATCACAACAATAAAATGATGTTGCTGGAACAAATACAAAACAGATGAAAAAAAATAGAAGAATAGCAGGGGAGAAATGGGTGTACTAGAAAAACATTTAAATAATGACAGAAATATGTTATTTCACTTTAATGGCTTCAGGCAGATCCTGTGACAATTGGCTCACAGAATAAGTATCAGATGAACAGGGGCTTCAGCAGTGTAACTTTGTAACTTTTACCAAAGTAACACTAGATCATTTATAAATGGCTTTTGATCTTTGGCTGCTCTGATTGGAAATTACTACTGCAAACCTATTTAACTATCCTAGATTAGTTATACTTTTTTCAGGTTGTCTATGTAATGTAGAAGGTCCTTCACTGGTTACTCTAGCTTGTTGTTGGGCGGTGTACCTGTCAATAGTATGTTTGTGGTGTGAGTTTATATGTTAAGAAAATGAACTCATGTTCCATATCCACCCTTGTTTAGGAATTGCAATTATTTTTATTATACAGCATTTATATAGCGCCGCCAGTTGGTTTACAGTTCAAAATTTCTTCACAAACATATTTAAACCAATTAGTTTAGTGTTTGGTGAATGTAGAATTTTACTTCCAGTGTAAGAATTGCCTAGGAAGCCAAATGTGAGATTGTAAATTTGTTTGACATAAACTCACTTGATTATCATTTAGTAGACACACAAAACATGTGTGAATTTCACTAATTTACAACTGCTTAGGGCTCTTTCACACGGGGCGGATCAGTGCTGATCCGCCCCGTGGATATCCGCTTGCTCAGCGGGGATCGCCGGAGCGATCTCCGCTGAGCAGGAAGATGACAGGTCCGTCTCTGCACACAGCGCAGGGACGGACCTGTCAGAGCGCCGCTCTCCCCTATGGGAGATCGGGTGACGACGTACCGTAGAGTCTGCAGACGGATGAAAAAATAGGGTTTTCCTCCATCTGCAGAAACGGAGCATAGCGGGCACGGACAAGATCGGGTGTCAGCGGATGCTCATCCGCTGACACCCGCTATCCCATAGGGATACATGTATGTCCGTTTTTCATCCGAAAACGGAAGGATGAAAAACGGACATACGGACCGTCCATGTGAAAGAGCCCCGCTGACACCCTATCTCGTCCGGACCTGTCATCTTCCTGCTCAACGGAGATCGCTCCGGCAATCCCTGCTGAGCAAGCGGATATCCCTATTTTTTCATCCGTCTGCAGAGCGGATCGGATGACGACGGACTCTACGGTCCGTCGTCACCCGATCTCCCATAGGGGAGAGCGGCGCTCTGACAGGTCCGTCCCTGCGCTGTGTGCAGAGACGGACCTGTCATCTTCCTGCTCAGCGGAGATCGCTCCGGCGATCCCCGCTGAGCAAGCGGATATCCACGGGGCGGATCAGCACTGATCCGCCCCATGTGAAAGAGCCCTAAGTCATAAACGAAGGGAAGATTTCTTTCTACCATTAAGTACATTTTCTCAAAATTGTGTGCCTGGTTGTAAAATAACTGTTCCTTTGGTGAAATTTTACTGGGTCTGACTGCTTCTGTTTAAAAAACAAGTAATCAATGGAACCCTTAAAGTCTGGACGTGTTTCTTTTTTGGATAGAGGTATATGGAAAGCTGGAGCCAAGCTCCAGATTGTTCTGACTGCACTTAGCGGGATACATACTGGAGTGGCCCACTCACTGCTAGTTTTAGGGCTTATTGACCTCTAATCACAACTTTCTTGAGTATCCACTTGTGTTTGGTTGCAAAACAGTTAATTACAAGTGTACATCACAGGAATGTTGCTTGCAGAGTTCAATAAAACAATACAATTAGTGGGAGGCAGAGCTGAGTTTTGGATGCACTGAGGGCTTGTCTGGCAATAGTTGTGGGTGCACTGAGGGCTGACCTGGCTGCAGTTGTGGATGCCCTGAGGGCTATTCTGGCTCCAGTTGTGGATGCCCTGAGGGCTATTCTGGCTCCATTTGTGGGTGCACTGAGGGCTAATCTGGCTCCAGTTGTGGGAGCACTGAGGGCTGGTCTGGCTCCAGTTGTGGGAGCACTGAGGGCTGGTCTGGCTCCAGTTGTGGGAGCACTGAGGGCTGGTCTGGCTCCAGTTGTGGAAGCACTGATGGCTGGTCTGGCTCCAGTTGTGGGAGCACTGAGGGCTAATCTGGCTCCAGTTGTGGGAGCACTGAGGGCTGGTCTAGCTCCAGTTGTGGGAGCACTGTGGGCTGGTCTGGCTCCAGTTGTGGGAGCACCGAGGGCTGGTCTGGCTCCAGTTGAGGGTGCAATGAGGGTTTATTAGGCTCTAGGTTTTCGGTGCATTGAGAGCTGGTTGGCTCCAGTTGTGGAAGCACTGAGGGCTGGTCTGGTTCCAGTTGAGGGTGCAATGAGGGCTGGTTAGGCTCCAGTTGTGGGAGCACTGAGGGCCGGTCTGGCTCCAGTTGTGGGAGCACTGAGGGATGGTCTGGCTCCAGTTGTGGGAGCACTGAGGGCTAATCTGGCTCCAGTTGTGGGAGCACTGAGGGCTGGTCTGGCTCCAGTTGTGGGAGCACTGAGGGCTAATCTGGCTCCAGTTGTGGGAGCACTGAGCGCTGGTCTGGCTCCAGTTGTGGGAGCACTGAGGGCTGGTCTGGCTCCAGTTGTGGGAGCACTGAGGGCTGGTCTGGCTCCAGTTGAGGGTGCGATGAGGGTTTATTAGGCTCTAGGTTTTCGGTGCATTGAGAGCTGGTTGGCTCCAGTTGTGGACGCACTGAGGGATGGTCTGGTTCCAGTTGAGGGTGCAATGAGGGCTGGTTAGGCTCCAGTTGTGGGAGCACTGAGGGCTGGTCTGGCTCCAGTTGTGGGAGCACTGAGGGATGGTCTGGCTCCAGTTGAGGGTGCGATGAGGGCTGGTTAGGCTCTAGGTTTTCGGTGCATTCAGAGCTGGTCTGGCTCCAGTTGTGGGAGCACTGAGGGCTGGTCTGGTTCCAGTTGACGGTGCAATGAGGGCTGGTTAGGCTCTAGTTTTTAGTGTACTGAGGGCTGGTCTGGCTCCAGTTGTGGGTGAACTGAGGAATGACCTGGCTCTGGTTCTGGGTCTGTTGAGGAATGAGGCTATCTGTTCTAAAAACTCCATAAAATCATAATTTTTCTTTGCACAAAAGTGAATATTATTAGACACTATATTTTGTTTTGTACCTTTTGAATGATTCTTTGCCACTTTTATGGAGCTTCCTGCTTTCTTGGCCTGAATCATCACTTTTTTCTGGAACTTCATAGTATCCATACATCTGGTTAAACTAGACTTCTTGCATGTGGAGTATTGAAGCTGCTTTATTGTCACCTTACCCTGACACCAAATAGGACTGAAACATTGTGTGTACAAGAAAAAACTCCAGCAAGCAGGTTAAATTGAAATTAGATGTATAAAGAAAAAGTTGTATACAGACATAACTATTGTTGCTAACATTGTAAATCAGGGCCAGATTTAACGTTTCTGATGTGGGGTACAGTAAAAAAATGTCAGGAGGGCAGAGGATGGGAGGTCAGCAGGGCCAGGGGAGGGCTGGCAGCCTTAGGCCTGGGGGGCAAGTCCAGTCAGTGGCCCATTGAACCACCGAATCAGCCCACCATCCATCTACACCATATTCCCTGTACATAGAGAGAGGGAGACTGCCTCCAGAGAGAGAGAGAGACCGATTGACACTGCCTGCAGAGAGAGAGAGAGACTTCCTGCTTTCAGAGAGAGAGAGAGACCGCTTGACACTGCCTGCAGAGAGAGAGAGAGAGAGAGACCGCTTGACACTGCCTGCAGAGAGAGAGAGAGAGAGACCGCTTCAGAGAGAGAGAGAGAGACCGCTTGACACTGCCTGCAGAGAGAGAGAGAGAGAGACCGCATCACACTGCCTGCAGAGAGAGAGCCGCTTGACACTGCCTGCAGAGAGAGAGAGATTGACACTGCCTGCAGAGAGAGAGACCGCTTGACACTGCCTGCAGAGAGAGAGGCCGCTTGACACTGCCTGCAGAGAGAGAGACCGCTTCACACTGCCTGCAGAGAGAGAGACTGCTTGATTGCCTGCAGAGAGAGAGACCGCTTCTCACTGCCTGCAGAGAGAGAGAGACCACTACATACTGCCTGTACAGAGAGAGAGACCACTTCACACTGCCTGCAGAAAGAGACCGCTTCACACTGCCTGCACAGAGAGAGACCGCTTCACACTGCCTGCACAGAGAGAGACCGCTTCACACTGCACAGAGAGAGAGAGACCGCTTCATACTGCCTGCACAGAGAGAGGCCGCTTCAAACTGCCTGCACAGAAAGAGACCGCTTCACACTGCCTGCACAGAGAGAGAGCTTCACACTGCCTGCACAGAGAGAGACCGCTTCTCACTGCCTGCACAGAGAGAGGCCGCTGCACACTGCCTGCACAGAGAGAGGCCACTTCACACTGCCTGCACAGAGAGAGACCGCTTCACACTGCCTGCACAGAGAGAGACCGCTTCACACTGCCTGCACAGAGAGAGACCGCTTCACACTGCCTGCACAGAGAGAGACCGATTCACACTGCCTGCACAGAGAGAGACCGCTTCACACTGCCTGCACAGAGAGAGACCGCTTCACACTGCCTGCACAGAGAGAGACCGCTTCACACTGCCTGCACAGAGAGAGACCGCTTCACACTGCCTGCACAGAGAGAGACCGCTTCACACTGCCTGCAGAGAGAGAGACCGCTTCACACTGCCTGCAGAGAGAGAGACCGCTTCACACTGCACACAGAGAGAGACCGCTTCACACCGCCTGCACAGAGAGAGACCGCTTCACACTGCCTGCACAGAGAGAGACCGCTTCACACTGCCTGCACAGAAAGACCGCTTCACACTGCCTGCACAGAGAGAGACCGCTTCACACTGCCTGCACAGAGAGAGACAGCTTCACACTGCCTGCAGAGAGAGAGACCGCTTCACACTGCCTGCACAGAGAGACCGCTTCACACTGCCTGCAGAGAGAGAGACCGCGACTCACTGCCTGCACAGAGAGCTGCCTGCACAGAGAGAGAGACCACTTCAAACTGCCTGCACAGAAAGACCGCTTCACACTGCCTGCAGTGAGAGACCGCTTCACACTGCCTGCACAGAGAGAGAGACAGCTTCACACTGCCTGAACAGAGAGAGACCGCTTCACACTGCACACAGAGAGAGACCGCTTCACACTGCCTGCACAGAGAGAGACCGCTTCACACTGCCTGCACAGAGAGAGACCGCTTCACACTGCCTGCAGAGAGAGAGACCGCTTCACACTGCCTGCAGAGAGAGAGACCGCTTCACACTGCCTGCAGAGAGAGAGACCGCTTCACACTGCCTGCAGAGAGAGACAGACCGCTTCACACTGCCTGCACAGAGAGAGAGAGACCGCTTCACACTGCCTGCACAGAGAGAGAGAGACAAATTCACAGTGCCTGCACAGAGAGAGAGAGAGACTAATTCACAGTGCCTGCACAGAGAGAGAGACCGCCACTAAAACGAGCAGCACTTTACCACTACCGCCCCAGTGTGAAAGTACCCTTAGGTATTAGATGTGCGAACAAAAAGGTGAGAGCACATCTAATACCTACAGAGAGTAATGGAAATAAGGTGGAGTTCAAAGTGAACCACCGTGCCATTACCTGCAGGGACTGGCATTTCGGGGGTTAAAACAGGCAGGGATTAAATGTGATATCAACTTCTCACTGCCTGTCAAATGCCTCTGAAAAGTGACCTGAGCATGGATCACTTTTCAGAGGAGTGGCAGTGCCTGCTACAAGTGAATACAAGCCTTTGGGCTCACACTGATGTGCTGCAGTTTGGCTGCAGTGCGGGTGTACTGGCGGGTTTCACAGTCCCTCAGACTTCTTTTAGGTTACACATTTTTGCTGCATTTTCTGAAAGTGCACCAAAGATGCAGCATGCAGGACGTTTTGTGCACTTTTAGAACATGCAGTAAATGTGCAACCTCTATGGGGCCGGGGGCAACACGCAGGAAGACTGCCAGGACACCAGCACTGCAGCCAAACTGCAGCATGCCAGTGTGAGCCCACATCATACCAGCTAGGAGGGCAAGGTACTGCACAGACTGCTAAAAAAAAACTAAACTCTTTGGCTGCAGAGAGGGGGAGGGAGGAGGAGCTCACTTACTTGGATGGTCCCAGACTCCCAGGAGACTCACTGTATTCCAGCCGACTGCTCAGAGAGCAGGTCCAGCCTCTGCCAGCCATTCATGTGGAGGAGGGAGGGGCTGCTCCCACAATGCAGTGAGAGCAGCCATCAGCATCTAGCTAGCCAATCGGCGGCCGGACTACAACTCCCACAATGCAACAGCCAGCAGCATGAAGCTAGCCAATCAGCGGCCGGCCAGACAGTACTACATCTCCCACAAGGCATTGCAGCATCAAGCTAGCCAATCGGCGGCCGTCCAGACAGTACTACATCTCCCACAAGGCATTGCAGCATCAAGCTAGCCAATCGGCGGCCGGCCAGACAGTACTACATCTCCCACAAGGCATTGCAGCATCCAGCCAGCCAATCGGCGGCCGCCAAGGCCGACATCCATTAAAAAAAAAAAATGACAAACAGCCAGCGGCCGTTTTAAATAATGTAGGCACCGGCCTGGGGGGGAAATTTCCACCCTGCCCCCCGGCCCAGCCCGCCCCTGAGCAGGGCAGTGGATATGGTTCGGTTTGTAGGGCAGTGTACAGAGGCTATTAGTTTATAGGAGAGTGTAAAGGGGTCAGCAGGGCAGTGTACATGGTGTCAGCAGGGCAAAGGATGGGAGATCAGCAGGGGAGTGTACAGGATTCGGTAAGGCAGTGTACGTGGGGTCAGCAGGGCAATGTACAGGGGTCAGTAGGGCAGAGGATAGGGATCAGCAGGGCAGTGGATAGGGGTCAGCTGAGCTAAGGACAGGGGTCAACAGGGCAGAGGACAACAGTCACCACTGGCAGGAGAGAAGACAGGGGTCACCACTGGCAGGAAAATGGACAGGGGTCACCAGTAGCAGAAGAGAGGACAGGAGTCACCACTGGCACGATAGAGGACGGGGTCATTGCTCGCAAGAGAGAAGACAGAGGTCACTGCTGGCAGGACAGACGACAGGGGCTGGACAGGGGCTGATCACTGCCAAGACACTCAGCTGAGCTTTTTCTCCCATCCCTGCACTGCACATAGCCTGAGCACAGGCAGCAAAATCCCTTCCTCCCCACAAGGCACAAAGCTAAAATCACATTCCTTTACACACAACCAACCTCTGCACAGTGTGTAACTGGCTGTTTTATTGCTGTTGCAGTAGCCAGCTACACACTCTGCAGATTATGGCTGTGTGTAAAAGAATTCGATTTCAGCTATGTGTTGTGAGGGCAGGAGGAGATCTTGCTGTCTGTACTCAGGCTGTGTACAGTGCAGGGATGGCAGATGGTAGGACACAGTGTCAGGGGTGAGAGGCTTTGGGGGAGGCGCAACTGAAATCTGGGGGGGGGGGATGTTGTAAATGACAAATGAAAACGATTAATATATTGATTTGTGTTCACCAAAGTATTAGCAAATTAAGAATTCAGTATTGTGATCCAATGCAGTAGTACTGAACCCACTCTGGAACAATGAGAGTTTTGGAATAAAATGTAATTTTTTGGTTAGGGGTTTGTAAGGTTACTGATGTTTTTTGTGTGTTTTGTGCAAGGGGAGGGCACTCTGTTCAGCAGTTTGTTAGCCAATTCTTCTTCTGTTCTGATTTTGTTTTTGTTTTTTTTGGGGGGGGGGGGGGGGTTCAACTCCCTACAATATAATTATCAGGTCCTGGTTCATCTGCTGGTCGCGCTGTGGTTCTCAGGGCTGTTCCAGTGTCCATCAGCAGGTGTCTCCCAGAAGCCAGCAGGTTTCAGTGATTAGGTCCACCCGGTTTCAGCTGTTAGCTGGCTATATAAGGCTGCTCCCACTAGCACATAGTGCCTCAATGTTTTAGTGGCTCCTGCCCTGTACTCCCTTTGCTGTGCTGCTCCCAGACACTGTTGCCATTCGTTCTTGATCTTGCTCTTTTCCTGCCCTGCCCTGCACCCAGTACCCCAATGTCTTGCTCCCTGCTCCTCCAGTTTTCACCTGCCTTGTGTGTATCTATTCGGGTATATTGTGTATATAGTTAGTTTGCTAGGTTGCTGGTTAGGCATTATTTCATTCAGTTTGATTGCCATGCCTTCTCATTTTTATTGCCGTTGGTGTGTGGCTATTGTTCACTGTAAATAAATCTCACTTTAAATGCAATGCACAGGGGAGAAGTATTGAACACGCTAACTGAAATGTAATTTCAGCTAGTGTGTTCAATGCTTTTCCCTTGTGTCATTCCATTTTATTACACATACCTTCATTTCTGAATGTATTTGTTTTGGTTTCTTTGTATTTATTGATTGTATGGGTTGTTACTGACGTGGTGAAAATGTCATGTCAATAGCACCTTTTAGAAATAGATTTACCTAGAAAAATGGTGATGCCTTAAATACTTCTTTTACCCGCTGTATATATACAGTGGATATAAAAAGTCTATACACCCCTGTTAAAATGTCAGGTTTCTGTGATGTAAAAAAATGAGACAAATATTGACTGGTATTTAGAACTGTTCATAATTCTCTCCACCTTGACTAAGACCCCTGTTCCAGCTGAAGAAAAACAGCCCCAAAGCATGATGCTGCCACCACCATGCTTCACGGTGGGTATGTTGTTCTTTTGGTTATGTGCAGTGTTGTTTTTGCTCCTAACATATCTTTTGAAATTATGGCCAAAAAGTTCAACCTTGTTTCATCAGACCATAACACATTTTCCCACATGCTTCTGGGAGACTTTAGATGTTTTTTTTTTTGCAAAATTTATCCGGGATTGGCTGTTTTTCTTTGTAAGAAAAGGCTTTTGTCTTGCCACTCTACCCCATAGCCCAGACATATGAAAAATATGGTAGATTGTTGCCACATGTACCACACAGCCAGTACTTGCCAGATATTCCTGCAGCTTCTTTAATGTTGCTGTAGGCCACTGACAGGTACCACTAATGGGCACTGATATGTGGCACTGATAGGCAGCGCTAACATGTGGCACCGAGGTGACACTGGCAGGTGGCACTGGATTGCACTGGCAGGTGGCACTAACTGGCAATGGTAGGTGGCACCGGCAGATGGCAATGACTGGAACTTGATGGCACTAATTGGCAGGTGGCACTAGCAGGTGGCAATGGTTGGCACTGGCAGGTGGCACTAACTGGCATTGGAAGGCGACACTGGCAATAGTTGGCACTGGATGGGACTAATTGGCAGGTGGCACTAACTGGCATTGGCAGGTGGCACTGGTTGGCACTAACTGGCATTGGCAAGTGGCACTGGCAGGTGACACTGGTTGGCACTGGCAGGTTTCACAGCTGATAGTGTAACTGAAAGCTCTCTGCAGCACTGGGGTGTGTGAAACTGTATGGAGAGAGAGAGAGAGAAGCTGACAAATTCCCCAGGGAAGATAGAGTGGGGTATGGGATGGTGTATGGGAGATATGGGGTTGTCTCACTCACCATTGCCAAGCTGCAAGGTGCTCATCCATGATCGTCTGGGCTCCCTCCAACAGCAGCACAGACAGGGTGATCAGCATCAGAGGGAGATCTGTGTATGATGGAGGAGGGGGGTTTGGAGACAAGCCTGCAGTGTCCTCCGGGGAGTTATGTGATTTTTAGTAACTGTGTTTACACTTTCAACTTATATTAGGTCTAAACACATTTCATTTACAAAAAAAAAATGTGTATGGAAAAACTTTCCTTAAAGCTTATCTGATAAAGACAAAAATGTAAAACAAACTTATTCAAAGGCTAGTCCTTCCAAAATGGATATTTTAGTTATAGGGGGAGAATGATAGGCAGAGTCAGTGACTGGCTTCTCAAATGCCTTTGAATACAACAGGCTCTTTCTGCTATAATGAGGAACTGCATTGTTTCAGCACGATGTCGGGGTGGGCGGGACCCAGCAGCTATCCAGCCAATGATTGTGCGGTTTAAGAAAGGGGCGGGGCCAAATACACGTAGCGGCCCGCCCAGATCGCACCCCATTGGCTAGTGTTGGATAGCTGGGTCCCGCCCACCCCGACATCCAACCTCAATGTTGACAGATCCTCTCTCTCTCCCTCTCAATACAGTTTCACTTGCAAGTGTGGAGAAGGGAGGAGGATGTCAGTGGCTGCTGCGCCGCTCTCTTCCTGCTCCATCCCCACTACCAGATAGTGCGCCTCCACTTTCCCAGCCAAGACCCCACAGCCCGCCCTGTAGCAGAGGCACCTGTCACTAACAAATACCCAGGCGCCAGGGCACAATTTCTAGTCGCAATGGTGACCTGGCGCCTGGGATTCTTCGAGCCCTGCCTTAGGCACATCTCTCTGCTCAATCTCAAAGTCCAGTGCTTGGTCCTACAGGACAACAGGCTTGGGTAGTGGTATATGGAAGGAATGGCATATGCATGCTATCTAGGCAAATAGAAGCTCTTGGCACTGGAATACTGCATTACCCAGTATCTGCTGACATTTTATGCCATCCCGGACATGCTACTGTTTTAAATACTGAATATTTCACAGGTTTTTAAGGTTCTTTTGGACTAATCCAATGGGGCCAGCATGGCTAACCTGACTGAGGTTTATGTTAAAGTTCACCTTTTGTAAAAAAAACACTTTATATATATATAATATAACATAGTGGCAGAACGTTGCCCTGCCAGGGTCTAAAAGGAGGATGTGACCCAGAATTCTCAACCAGACGGGTTGAGGGGCTCCAGGGAGCATGTAACATGAAGAGGAAACTGGCCTTTCAGTTTCCTCAGTGTTTTCCAAAGTCCACTTTGGGACCTGGAGCTCAGGGATTTCTGAGAGATCCGGGTGGGATGGAATCCCTAGTCCTGGGTCCTGATTTTGAGAACAGCCAGCATACTGATTGGTCAGGTGTGTGCTGGGCTTTTAGTAGTTACTGATTATGGTTCTGGGTTCCACCCAACAGACAGGAAGTCTGTGCATGGAAGTCAGGTGGACTCCCATTCCTCTGAGAGGAGTCAGGGGCTGCATGGGTGTAGCCAGAGCTGCAGTGCTGCAAGTGAGTGCCAACTAGGCTGAATATAGTTTTGTTGATGAAAAGGAATGCTGAAACCCCTGCGAGGGGAAACCCATCTTTGACTTTCTTTTAATAAAAATGGGCAAACAAAGCCCTTAAAAATAAGAACCAGCGAGTGGTGGTGTCCTTCAAGCTCTACATTTGATGCTAATCCTTTACAATATTATATATAATTACAAAAAAGCTGTCAAACCTGCCTGGCTTTATGTGAAAAGGTAATTTCCCCCTAAACCTAATAACTGGTTGTGCCACCCTTGGCGGCAACAACTGCAATCAAGCATTTGCGATAACTGGCAATGAGTCTTTCACATTGCTGTGGAGCAATTTTGGCCCACTCTTCTTTGCAGAATTGTTTTAATTCAGCCACATTGGAGGGGTTTCCAGCATGAACGGCCTGTGTAAGGGCATGATGCAGCATCTCAATTGGACTTAAATCGGAGCTCCACCCTAAAGTGGAACTTCCGCTTATCGGATTCCTCCCCCCCCTCCGGTGCCACAAATGGCACCTTTCAGGGGGGAGGGGGGTGCAGATACCTAGCTAGCCGCAGCTGCCCCGCCCCGCCCCTATCCAAAGATGCCGCCCCCACCCCCCGTTGTGTCTTGGGAAACACACAGTTCACACACACAGGGACCAATAAAGATGCGCAGCGCGACTCGCGCATGCGCAGTAGGGAACCGGGCAGTGAAGCCGTTGCGGCTTCACTTCCTAATTCCCTGACAGAGGATGGCGGCGGGGGCAGCCGAGAGACGAGCGGTTGCTCGTCATCTTCTGCCGAAAACGCTGGAACCTGGAACTGGTAAGTGTCCATTTTATTAAGTCAGCAGCTGCAGTATTTGTAGCTGCTGACTTTTAATATTTTTTGTGCGGGTGGACCACCTCTTGAAGTCCGGGCTTTGACTAGGCCACTCCAAAACCAAAATTTTGCTTTGTTTGAACCATTTGGAGGTGGACTTGCTGTTGTGTTTCGGATTATTGTCCTGCTGCATAACCCAAATGCACTTGAGCTTGAGGTCACGAACTGATGGCCGGACATTCTCCTTTAGGATTTTCTGTTAGAGCTCAGAATTCATGGTTCCATCAGTTATGGTAAGTCGTCCAGGTCCTGAAGCTGCAAATCAGCCCCAGACCATCACGCTACCACCACCATGTCTGACTGTTGGTATGATGTTCTTGTTATGAAATGCTGTATTCGTTTTAAGCCAGATGTAACGGGATGCACACCTTCCAAAAAGTTACATTTTTGTCTCATCAGTCCACAGAATATTTGACCAAAAGTCTTGGGGATAATCGCAATGTTTTTTTGGTAAATGTGAGATGAGCCTTTTTGTTCTATATGGTAAGCAGTGGCTTTAGATCAGAGGTCTTCAAACTATGGCCCTCCAGTTGTTCAGAAACTACAATTCCCATCATGCCTAGTTATGTCTGAGAATGTCAGAGTTTTACAATGCCTCATGGGATGCGTAGTTCCGTAACAGCTGGAGGGCCATAGTTTGAGGATCCCTGCCTTAGATGTTCTGGGTTCTTTTATGACCTCCTGGATGAGTCATCTTCATGCTCTTGCAGTAATTTTTGTAGGCTGGCCACTCCAGGGAAGGTTCACCACTGTTCCAAGTTATCTCTATTTGTGGATAATGTCTCTCTGTGGTTCACTGGAGTTCCAAAGCCTTAGACATGGCTTTGAAACCCTTCCTAGACCGATACATGTACATTACTTTGTACCTAATCTGGTCTTGAATTTTTTTTTAGATTGCAGCATGATGTGTGGCTTTTTGTGATGTTAGCGTGCTTCACTTTGTCAGACAGCTTCCATTTATGTGATTTCTTGATTCAACAGGTCTGGCAGTAATCAGGCCTGGGTGTGGCAAGTGAAATTTAAACACAATTTTTTTGGAAAGCTGAGTTAATCACAGTGTTCATTCATGATTCAGCATGGGAGGGGGCAATTACTTTTTCACATAGGGCCAGGCAGGTTTGAACATCCTTTTTCTTTTTGTCTTTTTATCAATTTTGGAGGGACATCCAGTTCTTGGTAATGTCACTGTTGTACCATATTTTCTCCACTTGATGATGACTGTCTTCCCTGTGTTCCATGGTATATCTAATGCCTTGGAAATCCTTTTGTACCCTTCTCCTGACTGATACCTTTTAACAATGAGATTCCTCTGATGCTTTGGAAGCTCTCTGTGGACCATGGCTTTTGCTGTAGGATGCGACTAAAAAAATGTCAGGAAAGACCTACTAGAACAGCTGAACTTTATTTGGGGTTAATCAGAGGCACTTTAAATGATGGCAGGTGTGTACTGACTCCTATTTAACATGCGTTTGAATGTGATTGCTTAATTCTGAACACAGCTACATCCCCAGTTTTAAGAGGGTGTGCACACTTATGCGGCCACATTATTTTAGTTTTTTTTATTTATACTTCCGCCCTAAAAGATTTCAGTTTGTTTTTCAATTAAGTTGTACAGTTTATAGGTCACATTAAAGGTGGAAAAAGTTCTGAAATTTGTTATCTTTGTCTAATTTTTTTTTTACATCACAGAAACCTGACATTTTAACAGGGGTGTGTAGACTTTTTATATTGACTTTTTACACTGTATATAGTCTGGTCCCAGTTTTTTGTTGTAGCTACATATATCTAGTCATCTCCTATGCTGACTACTGACAATTATTGCTATTCCCTAAAGTCCAATGAATAAGTACTGGGTAGCTATCTTTGGCTCTCCGCCAGGACTAAGGAAAAAGAAAAATTAATTTGCCTAAAAGAGGCGAGAATGTCAGAAGGGCCACTTAACTCTTAAGTGCCTAAACGCTCTTTTTTTGTAAGCTTTTAATCAATTTTTATTTCGATTTCTGTATCATGTTAGAGAGTTATCCTTACACTTCCTGATCTAGAGATGCAACATAAGTGAGGAAATATCTGTAAAGTTAGGGTAAATCCTTTTTCAAACAGTTGTCACTGGGAAATAGGTGTCCCCATTGGAAAAACTCATCTCACGTTCTATTTACGTTCAAATTTTCCATCATTTTATACCCCAGTGCCCCATTACACCGGTAGCAGGGGCATAGACAACAAAACAAATCTGACATATGATTCAGGTTTTCCCTACACAATCCAAAACTAAAAACATATGCTAGATATACATATACTATTAAAAAAAAATGTATTATCCAATGGGGTTCTATATATATACAGTGCTCAGTGAGGTTGGATGGAGAGCGTTTGTGAACAGCAGTTTTCAGCTCTTTCCACAGATTCTCGATTGAATTCAGGTCTGGACTTTGACTTGGCCATTCTAACACCTGGATACGTTTATTTGTGAACCATTCCTTTGTAAATTTTGCTGTATGTTTGGGATCATTGTCTTGTTGGAAGACAAATCTCCGTCCCAGTTTCAGGTCTTTTGCAGACTCCAACAGGTTTTCATCCAGAATGGTCCTGTATTTGGCTGCATCCATCTTCCCCTCAATTTTAACCATCTTCCCTGTCCCTGCTGAAGAAAAGCAGGCCCAAACAATGATGCTGCCACCACCATGTTTGACAGTGGGGATGGTGTGTTGAGGGTGATGAGCTGTGTTGCTTTTACACCAAACATATCGTTTTGCATTGTGGGCAAAAAGTTTGATTTTGGTTTCATCGGACCAGAGCACCTTCTTCCACATGTTTGGTGCGTCTCCCAGGTGGCTTGTGGCAAACTTTAGATGAGACTTTTTATGGATATCTTTGAGAAATGGCTTTCTTCTTGCCACTCTTCCATAAAGGCCAGATTTGTGCAGTGTACGACTGATTGTTGTCCTATGGACAGACTCTCCCACCTCAGCTGTAGTTCTCTGCAGTTCATCCAGAGTGATCATGGGCCTCTTGGCTGAAACTCTGATCAGTCTTCTCCTTGTCTGAGCTGAAAGTTTAGAGGGACAGCCAGGTCTTGGTAGATTTGCAGTGGTCTGATACTCCTTCCATTTCAAAATGATCGCTTGCACAGTGCTCCTTGGGATGTTTAAAGCTTGGTAAATCTTTTTGTATCCAAATCCGGCTTTAAACTTCTCCACAACAGTATTACGGACCTGCCTGGTGTGTTCCTTGGTCTTCATGATGCTCTCTGCGCTTTCAACAGAACCCTGAGACTATCACAGAGCAGGTGCATTTATACAGAGACTTGATTACACACAGGTGGATTCTATTTATCACCATCAGTCATTTAGGACAACATTGGATCATTCAGAGATATATATATATATAGCCACACAAGTCTAAACAAAATTTGGTCTGTACCATTATCACATTCAGTCTTTTGTTTGCCTTCTGATACATCATAATTGTCTTTACTTTAAAAACACATACATTAGTCTTCATTCTTTTCTATAATAATATAATATGATTTTAAGAGATCTTACATCTGGGGCAATTTGCTGAAGCTGAGGTATGGTAACCTTGCTGTACATGGTGCTGACGTCACGTCTGATGTCATCAAATTCTGAAATTGTGATCTAATGCAAGATGAAAAGACATGTTACAAAGGGGGCTGACAACAAATCACATAGGACGTTAATTAAATAGGCAACACTTACATTGGCCAGGTCCTGCTCCAGTTGCAGAATTTCTTGTACTTTTTTCTCTATATCTTCCACTCCTAAGAGACTGAGTATCTTCTGCATGAAAACCTTGTAAGCAGCCAGTATCTATGGTGTTTAACAAAGCAAGGCTTAATGTAGAACTAACAGTGCATACAAAATAAATTCTGTAAATTGAAACCATAATAACACAGATTTTTTTAAACATCTTTTCTATGAAAGCTAACATTCAGATTTTTTTTTTTTCTAAATTTGTTTTCATAATGAATAAAATTTGTATCATAGCTGACAGATAAATCCTTATAATTCGATTCTCTAATGGAACTGTCTTTCTTCATACTGACAATGATCACATTATTTTTACAAGTTTACTCAATAATTAAACTTGAAAAAATAGTTATTTGAAACAGAATTGGATTTTTTGAATTAGCAAGTGAAATTTAATATTCACTATTGTACCTTTTCACTGTCTTCATCTTGTCCTAAATACAGAGTTCTCTCTGGCAACGTTAGGCCATCTTGGTCAATCTGTTAGGAGGAAAAAAAATATATTATATATGGAAAGAACTGGTGCAGGATACAGATCCTAGGAAGGAGTTATTTCTAGCTACCGAGTAAATGCATGCATGAAAAATATGCTTTTAATTATTTTCATAAGTATAGGTGCTTATCATTACTTTTCTTTCAAAAGATAACCAGAACAAGTCTTTCCTTTGGGGATTTATGAAAGCTCTTACAGAGATAAACGTGAAGAAAAGTCTGTCATATGCGTTAAATTTCTAAGCTGTTCTGGTTATACGCTTTTATAGGCAACATTACTTTTAGTCTGCCTACCCATGGAGCAGTATCTACTTATATGAATGACTGTTCTGTAAATTACTGGTGAAGTCCATAAACTGATGGTGTATAATGGAAATCTTCAGTTTAGCAAAGAATTCTGTGACACAGGTTAGGGGATTTGATGGATGGTTGTGTGTTAATTGCCTCCTGGGTTCCCAGCCCTCTTATCTACACCTTCAAAGTCCCCCTCTTTAACCACTTCAGCCCCGGAAGATTTGGCTGCTCAATGACCAGGCCATTTTTTGCGATACGGCACTGCGCTGCTTTAACTGACAATTGCGCGGTCGTGCGACGCTGTACCCAAACAAAATTGACGTATTTTTTCCCACAAATAGAGCTTTCTTTTGGTGGTATTTGATCATCTCTGCGATTTTTGCACTATAAAAAAAAACACAATAAAAAAACAATAATTTATACTTTTTGCTATAATAAAAATCCCCAATTTTAAAAAAAAAAAGTAATTTTTTCCTCAGTTTAGGCCGATGTGTATTCTTGTACATATTTTTGGTAATAAAGATCGCAATAAGCGTATATTGATTGGTTTGCGCAAAAGTTATAGCAACTACAAATTAGGGGAAAGATTTATTGCATTTTTATACTTAAAATTTTTTTTCTTATTAGCAATGGCGGTTATCAGCGATTTTTATCGGGACTGCGACATTTTGGCGGACAGATCGGATACTTTTGACACATTTTTGGGACCATTGGCATTTATACAGCGATCAGTGCTATAAAAAATGCATTGATTACTGTGTAAATGTCACTGGCAGGGAAGAGGTTAACACTAGGGGGGCGATCAACGGTTAACTGTGTTCCCTAGGGAGTGATTCTAACTGGGGGGGGACTGACTGGGTGAGGAGAGCAATTGTTGTTCAACAACAGATCGCTCTCCTCACCCCTGACAGGATGGAACTCTGTCTGTTTACATTGACAGATCTCCATTCTGATTCTGTGTGGAGCGATTGTGGGTGCCCGGCGGTCATCGGCTCCGGCGGCGGGCACATGCCCCCTAGTTCTCAAAAGGCAAACCGACGTACAGTTACAGTCAGTTCGCCCAGGGGAGCCAACCTGCCGCAGTATAACTGCAGCGGCTGGTTGGGAAGGGGTTAATAAGTTTCAGTAGAGGTGCCTTGTTCTGTGGGTAAGTTCCTGACATTCTAGGAGAATGTATATATACTGTTAGATTTCCATTTGAACGAAAAATTGTTCTTTCTTGCATGAGTCAAGCCCTTAATATTTTATCCAGACCTGCTATTTGGATGGAAATCTATTTGTATTAAACAGATTTTATCATATGATGTATGATTTTTCCTGAACAAAAAACACAATTACAGTTACAATTTTGTAAGGGGTTGTAAAGGTAAAAAATTTTCACCTTAATGCATTCTATGCATTAAGGTGAAAAAAACATCCGTCAATGCCGCCCCCCCAGCACCCCCGTTTTACCTGACCCCTCGAAAGTCCCGCGCTCGCCCCAGACATTCCCTTCTCCGCTCAGCCTGGCCGTTGATTGGTTACAGTGGATGGATTGAAAGCAGCGCAGCTGTCAATCACATCCAATGCCACGGCACTCAGGGGGCAGGCCGAGTGATACAGTGGCTGTATCACGGGACCGCACCCGCAAGCACTGCGAGTAAGTGAGTAAGTAATGAACGTGAGAAGTACGTGCGGGGGGGGGGGAGCCGAGACAGCCACAGAGGGACCCCAGAAGACCAGGTTCGGGGCCACTCTGTGCAAAACGAGCTGCACAGTGGAGGTAAGTATAACATGTTTGTTATTTAAAAAAAAATAAAAATTACCTTTACAACCCCTTTTAAGAAAAACCTCCAATCATGCTCCTTTAAATTTTCTCGTCGCTACAAACATCAATTTGACACCACAAATCATTACAAAATTGAATGAATGTTTAAAAAACTGAAATATTTAAACTAAATTCTACTGACGTATGGTTTAACAACTGGACCTGATCAGAGGCTCAGGTGCACAGAAGGGTGTTGTAGTAGCAAATGACGCTAGTAACATCCCCACATAAATTAAAGTGAAGCTCCAGCTCCCCCACCAAAAAAATACAAATACTGTAGTAGTTCTGAATTTTAGTCACAAGGCTGTGTCATCTCCACACCAGAGAACTGTGTATACAGCAGCCACAGTTGCGCCCTAGGTGGCAGTGCGCCCTAGGCGGCTGACTAATGTGCCTAGTGGTAGCACCGGCCTTGGCTAGGCTATGCTCCTCTCTAGTCCTGGCTACTAAGTAGTTGCAATAAATGTACTTTATATTACTATGTAATCTTTTCTCAGCTGTTGTTAGGAATTTCTGTTAGGAGAATTTAAAGCAGGGCATGGCCACCAGAAATTCTTCTGGATTTAGGCTTTAAATCCCCTGTCAGAAGAGCAAAGACTATTGGGGGATTTACTAAAATTGGAGCATTCAGAATCTGTTGCAGCTGTGCATGGTAGCCAATCGGCTTCTAACTTCAGCTTGTCCAATTAAGCTTTGACAATAAAACCTGAAAGCTGATTGGATTCTATGTAGAGCTGCAACACATTTTGCACTCTTCAGTTTTAGTAAATCCAGTGCATCTATTATTCTTTCAAATTATTTTTTTAATAAGAGCGGGGAGGGTAGAATCCTCCTTTAGGGGTTTTACTCCTCTGTGTCCCCATCCCTAAAGAGACAGAAAGTGATGACACTGGACCAGGAGGTGAGGAAAAATCTCCCACTGGGGACATGTCATGTCAACAACTAGAAAAGATTTGTATAGGAAATAAGAGGACATTGCTCAACATAAAAAGAAATAACCAAAAAAAAATAAAAAATCCAACAAGGGTTCTCTCTTTTCTTCACTCTATTCAAAACAAAACAGTATGTTTCAGCTAAAATTCAACTTTAAACAAACACACAACAGAAAAAAAAAACCATGAAAAAATGGTGACTATACTTGAAATGTCACACATTCTACATCAAACTTTCTCAGAACAAATAGTTTTTGGATGGAATTTGGGATGTTCATTTCCTTTTCCTGCTGCTACTTCTCATATTTTCCTGCTGCTGCCTAATTGACCCAGAATGCTTTGCAGCCAGCAGGGAGTCGGGAACAGCAGTGGTTTGAAAAAAGAAATTACCGGCAGCAATAGAAAAAAAGGAACCTTAAAAAGAAGCTAGGATATTAAAGTTTGTGTCCAGACAGAAAGTCTTATAGAAAACCACAGGAAGGGAAGGCACTTGTCCAAAGAATGTTCAACATGTTTAATAGAAAACCACAGGAAGGGAAGGCACTTGTCCAAAGAATGTTCAACATGTTTAATACTTGTATTTGAATGCTATTCATGTAGATCCAGTCATATCACTTCTGTGTAAAAGTATGTTTGTAATAGAATAAAAAAAACAAAAAATCATGTTTAATAGTTTGTTTAAAATATAATTTTTCTGCTTCATTGATATGCGCTGATGAGGCGGCACAGGTGGGCACTGATAGGCCACTGGTGGGCACTGATAGGCTGCACTAATAGGCTGCACTGGTGGGGACAGATAAGTCGGTACTGATGGGGACAGCAAAGATGGCACTGATGGGCACAGATGGGTGGCACGGGTGGGTGGCACGGATGGGTGGCACGGATGGGTGGCACCGATGGGCACTGATGGATGACACTGATGGGCACTGACTGATGGGTGGCACTGATGGGCACTGATAGGTGGCACTGATGGGCACTGATGGGCACTGGTAGGTGACACAGATGAGCACTGGTAGGTGACACAGATAAGCACTGGTAGATGACACAGATAAGCACTGGCAGGTGACACTGATGTGCAGCACTGGCACTGTGGGTACTGTGAGATGGCACTGTGGGCACTGTGAGATGGCACTGGGGGCACTGTGAGATGGCACTGTGGGCACTGTGAGATGGCACTGTGGGCACTGAGAGATGGGGCACTTTAATGGGGCAAAGGTGGGCACAATTGATGGGCACATTGCAGTGAGAGGGACTGATGTCCCTCTCACTGCCGCCGGTGATCGGCTTTTTTTTTTTTCTTCGCGCTGTCAGCGCGAGGAGGAAAAAAAGCCGATTACCGGCTCTGTTATCACATGATCAGCTGTCATGGCTGACAGCTGATCACGTGGTAAGGGGTCGGGATCACCCCTTACTCGGATCTGTGATCCAGCGAGTCTCACAGACTCGCTGATCACAGAGCGCGCGCGCGCGCCCTTCAGGGGGCGCGCAGGCAGCTCGTGTCCGGGACGACGTCAATAGACGTCGTCCCGGCACAATAGATCCGCGCTGTAGCCGTCATTTGGCTATAGCGCGGGTCTAAGGTAGTTAAAGATTAATTCCTCAATTAATTGTTCATTTTTTTGATCGATCAAAAAAATTTTGATCGATCAAAATTCTTTTGATCAGTACTCACCTTCCGGGCCTTCAGGGGGTTCCGTCGGAGATCCGGTGACATCACGGACATCGACGTCACCGGACTCCTCCCCCCAAGTGCCTCCGTCTGCAAACAAAGGGAAGGGGGGAGGAGTTCAGTGACGTTGAAGGTCTGATTGAACGTAACGCATATGGGGGAGGAGCTACGTGTGATGTCACCCCCTGCTGCCCTACGGAACTAACACGATTGTCGGCTTTACATGCTGTGTTTTTATCATCTTTATGTGAGTAGTTTGTGTTTGAACACAAAAATGTAATCTGATACTTAAGCGGTGAGCACTTAGATCTTTTCTTTCTACCCATGATCTGGCGTCCTTACTGACATCTAAGGAGACGTGAGAGAAGTTTATGGTCCGTGTTAACCCTTTTGATACCCGCTTGCATGACCACCTGTTTGCACAGGGGTCCATGACATAAGGTGAGAGTGATTAGTTAGACCGGAGGTGGAGGGATTGTCACGCTACTGTGGTAAAAAAAAATTACTTACGTCAGTGCTACAGTTTGAATTTAAATGTATTTGTGTGAATTGTGAAGTCAAGTCATGGATTGTGGAAACTAACTAGTGTCGGGTGATTGTATATAGTGTATACCACATTTACCACTGACTAATGCAGAGTTGCAATGCAAGGAGATCAGCTAAAAGTAGTTGGATCTGTATGTGCGTTATAATTAATCGAAATTAGTCGATTAAAAAAAAAAAAAAAACGATTAAACGAACACGAAAATTTTAATCAGTAACAGCCCTAAAATAATGTAGTTCTTACAGAGAACAACTTTATAAATAGACAACATTGTAGAGATCTCACCAAAAAAATTAGCTTAGCACCCCCCCACCCCTTGCTATTAGCCTCATAGCTGGGGACATGTCAGCCCCATCCCCTTAGGTGCTTGAAAAAGTCAACATTGGAGTCCATACATAATCTGCAGAGTTCAAAACTAAGTGGTCCAGTTTGCAGCAGACGGCTAACATGTTTCGGCTTACAAAGCCACAATTATGATGAGTAATGCCACGAAGACACGATCGGATTTTCCGACAAATGTTGAATGTGAGCTTGTTGGCGGTAAAGCCTCATACACACGATCGGACCGTGGACCAACTTTCCTGTGGATTTTTGTCCAAAGGGCGTTGGCCCCAAGTTGGTATTGCATACACACGGCGTACACACGATTGGAACTTCTGTATTGTTGTCTGATCTTTTGCATTGGTTCTGCATTGGTTTGTACAAAAGTCCGTTGGTTTTGTGTACACACGGTCGGACTTTGGATGTGAGCTTGTTGGTCCGATGAAACCTGGAAAAAGTTGGTCCGATGGAGCGTACACGCGGTCGGATGTTGGTCCAAAACAGCTAATTTGCATGTTGGTTGTCAAAAAGTCTGATCGTGTGTATGGGCCTTTAGTCCGACCGTGTGTATGCTACATCGAACACATGTTGTTGGACTTTCCGCCAGCAAATGTTGGCTAGCATGCTCTCAAATTTTCCGCCAACAAATGTCTGTTGTCAGACTTTCCGATCGTGTGTACAGAAGTCCGTCGGACAAAAGTCGGAATCAAGGACAAGCCGGAAGAGCTTGGTCTTGTAAAACTAGCATTCGTAATGGAGATATCACGTACGTCTTGTATGCCACTACGTTCGTAATTGTTGGCCAACATTTGTGTGACCGTGTGTATGCAAGACAAGTTGGAGCCAACACCCTTCGAACAAAATTCCAGGTTTTGTTGCCGGAAAGTCTGATTGTGTGCTTAAGGCTTTAAACCTGAAACATGTTAGATTTCTGCTATAAACTGGACCACTTGATTTTGAAGAAATAAAACTCTGCACCAAGTCTAGCGTTGACTTTTTTTGAACATTGTAGAGATCAATAATGCCCAATAAACACAACGCAATATCATTTTTGACCTATTCTAAACAGGCCACAAAGTAAATAACCTCATGTCAAGCAATTACTGGCTGTTCGAGGAGATCCATATGACCAGGAGATGGAATTTTACTCAATTCATAGAGGCCAATGAAAATTTCAATCAGCAAACGCAAGTTAAGGCTGCTTTACAGTTTCTACTGAGTTATGATATACTGGTAGATTGATTAAATCTAAGGTGGCCCAGAGGATTAATAAACCCTTTATATAGGTATCAATATCAGTAATAATACTTAAAAGTCAGTATAAGGTAACTAACACAGTGTAGCGCAGTCGTGTGAGGTTTATATCATTTGCTCTAATCAGTTGAAATGATAATGTCACCACTGGTGCGCCTTTGCTTTTTCTGTTTTGGTAAAGTCAAACTAATGGTAAAATTTCTGCCAATTTCAATGTTTCTCCGCGGTGCATTGATCTGACGTATACGCGTTTCACATATGATTCTTTGCAGACTGCCTTTGTTGCTCTCTCCCATCATTTCTCTCACAGTTCTGAAATATTTCTCTGCTTCTACTTCTCTACCACTTGGCCTGTGCTTATGAGGGAAGCCAGCCAAGACATTAGAACAAATTATACAGTATGAAAAAAGATAATCTATAAAGTGATTCTGAAGGTCGCTGCGACCTTTGCGGAGCTTGCCAGAACCCCCCTCTCAGTTGGCTCTTTCAAACTATCCCCCTCCCTTCTTCCTTCCTGGACCCAGCAGAGATGAGCCAGATCCCGAACTTCACTTTACCTTCCTTTGCATGCTGCTCAGTGAAATATACAGACTGCCATGCTGCACTATCCGGACACCAATCTCAGGTTAGGTTTTTGTGACCTACCAAAGAACTGCACAAATTCCATTTTAATTTTATGCTGCATTAGAAAAATTTATCTTTCTGGGTAGTCTATTAAATTGGCAGATATTTTCATCAACTTCTGACCGTCTGATGAGTAGGTCATAGAGAAAAATACTTTTCATTGTACTGGCATTGTGAGCATTTAATTATTCAATAATTATATACACAACATGCTTCACTACGGATATTTCAGTAATGCCTATCATCTGTAAATTCAGTTTTACACTGCAATGGGAGAGGGCCTCTTTTTTTTTTGGTTGGATTGAATCAAGAACTATCTGTGTAGCACCAATAACCAATGAATCAACTTTCAAACATCATTTTTTCTGTAGGTTTGAAAATAAAGGGGAAATTGGATTCCCTTATATAGGCAACATAAACATGCTGACAACAAAAGGCCAGATAATCGCTTGCCGATCAGTCGCCGTCATTATACTACGGCAGGTTGGCTCGCTCCCGCAAAATCGCTGCAGGTGTACGTCGGCTCGTGAACTCAATTTTGTGGGCACGAGCGGGCTCCCATTGGCCAGCAGGGGAGCCAATCCACAATCGTTCCCTGCAGAGACAGAACCGGGGTCTGCCTGTCTAAACAAGGCAGATCTCCTTTCTGACAGGGGAGATCACACAGATCCTGTCTTTCTGCTAAGCAGGAAGATGGATCTGTGAGTTTCCCCAGTCACACAGTCCCACACACAGTTAGAAAACACAAACAGGGAACACATCTAACCCCTTAATCGCCCTTGATGTTAACCCCTTCCCTGCCAGTGTAATTAGTAAAATAACAGGACATATTTTTACTGTAATAATGTCACTGGTTCCCAAAAAAGTGTCAAAAATGTCAGTTAGGTGTCCGATCTGTTTGCCACAATGTCGCTGTCCTGTTTAAAAATCACTGATTGCCTCTATTTCTAGCAAAAAAAAAATACTAATAAAAATGCCATAAATCTATCCCCTATTTTGTAGACGCAATAACTTTTGCGCAAACCAATCAATGTACGCTTATTGCGATTTTTTATTTACCAAAAATATGTAGCAGAATACATATCGGTCTAAACTGATGAATAAATTATTTTTTTTACATTTGGGGGGGGGGGGGGGTTGTTTTAAAGCAGAAAGAAAAAAATGTTGGGTTTTTTCTAAATTGTCTGTCTTTTTTTGTTTATAGCGCAAAAAAAAAAAAAAAAATGCAGAGGTGATCAAATACCAAATGCAGACACTGCACGTCCGCAAAATTGTCAGTTAAAGCTACACAGTGCTGTATCGCAAAAAATGGCCTGGTCATTGAATAGCCAAAATCTTCCGGGGCTGAAATGAAAGCGTTTTTGGTGTTTGTGCTAAATACCGCATAAAAGCAATAATGTATTTACATTTACATTACATTTGCTATAATTAAGATCCCCAATTTAAAAAAAAAAAGCAAATTCTTTCCTCAGTTTAGACCGATAAGCATTCTTCTACATATTTTTGGTAATAAAAATCGCAATAAGCGTACATTGATTGGTTTGCGTAAATGTTATAGCATCTACAAAATAGGGGAAAGATTTTTTGGCATTTTTATTATTATTATTTTTTTTTTACTAGTAATGACGGTGATCAGCGATTTTTATAGGGACATTATGGCAGAGAGATCTGACACATTTGACACATTTTTAAGACCATTGGCATTTATACAGCGTTCAGTGCTATAAAAATGCACTGATTACTGTGTAAATGTCACTGGCAGGGAAGGGGTTAACACTAGGGGGCGCTCAAGGGGTTAACTGTGTTCCCTAGGGAGTGATTCTAACCGTGGGGGAGGGGACTGACTGGGTGAGGAGAGCGATCGTTGTTCATACTTAATATGAACAACAGATCGCTCTCCTCACCCCTGACGGCACAGAGATCTGTCTGTTTACATTGACAGATCTCCGCTCTGTATCTGTGTGGAGCGATCGCGGGTGCCCGGCGGTCATCGCGACCACTGGGCAAGCGCACCCCTAGAGGTCTGAAAGCGAGCTGACGTATAGCTATGTCTGTTCGCCCAGGGGAGCCAACCTGCCGCAGTACAACTGTGGCGGCTGGTCGGGAAGTGGTTAAATACAGTACTGCATAAAATGGTATTAAAATTTATTCACAAACGTAAATAAATGCATGCGGTAATGAAGTACTGGTCCAAGCTTGCGATAACTATGGCAATGGTCAGACCCCCCAGTGATTGGTTTACAAAAATAGACAGGAAAGTGCAAGCTGGAGCAGCAAGCTAGATTTCAGGAGTTGTTTCTGGAGGCTGTCAGACGGCATAGCAAAGAGGATGGAGCCCTTTGAATCCAGTCTCCTTGAATTTAAAGCAATGCAGAAGAGGAGAACGAGAAGATCTGGTGGTCCTTTTAAAGGAAAGAAGCTTTAAGGAGCGCACACTGCTGGATCAATTCACGAATGCTGATATCCTGCAAAAGTGCAGGTTATCCAAGCCACTTACCATGGAGCTTTATACCCAACTCATAGGGTACCTTGAGCTCTCAACCCAGAGAAGCCATACCATGACTAAATTGCTGGCAGCCTAATGGCCTGTATACACGATTGGACTTTCCGACAAAAAATGTGCGATCAGAGCTTGTTGTCGGAAATTCCGACCGCGTGTAGGCTCCATTGGACTTTTCCATCGGAATTTCCGACACACAAAGTTTGAGAGCTGGATCTAAAATTTTCCATCAACAAAATCCATTGTCGGAAATTCCGATCGTATGTACACAATTCCGAAGCACAAAGTGCCACGCATGCTCAGAATCAAGCAGAAGAGCAGCACTGGCTATTGAACTTAATTTTTCTTCTCTCGTCGTACGTGTTGTACGTCACCGCGTTCTTGACGTTCGGAAATTCTGACAACTTTGTGCGACCGTGTGTATGCAAGACAAGTTTGAGCAAACATCCGTCGGAAAAAATCAGATGGATTTTGTTGTCGGAATGTCCGATCATGTGTACAGGACTTTACACATTTTTTGGAAAAGCATCATATCAGATGCCTGCGATAACTTACAAAGAAATTCACAAAGAAACTCTACTTAAAATCTTGCATGCTTTATCTTTCTGAAGCATGCCTTAAATACCGCATGAAACCATGCAGTATTTAAGGCATACTTCAGAAAGATAAAGCATGCAAGATTTTAAGGAGAGTTTCTTCAAGAATTGCAGTTTTTTTTTGCGTAACGTTGTGCGTTATTTTACCGCATACTCGGATGTGGTAAATATCACTTAGTGAATTGTGCCCACTGTTACAAATGTAAACCTTTAAAAACTACATAAAGATACATGTATCTGCCTGTCACTGCTAGATGCAAAGGAGCATGCATTTCCATTTTTTTTATGTGTTTCATAAAGAACAGCTCTCACCCGGGAAGAACTTCCCTTCTGCTAATTCCAGTAAGCCCACTATGTGACATTTATGATGATTGGAAGGTACATCATCCTTACCCTCATTCCCAGGATAGAGATCTGACCTCACAAATGATATCAGTAAAAATCAATACATCACAGCTATGACTGTCACATCTGTCCTAGATTTAACCCTTGGAAGAAGGATATCCCTTCCCAATCTTCAATCTCTTGTTCAAATATTCTACAGGTTTATAACAAAACCAGAACTGACAATAGAAATGTACAGGGAATATTTCTGCAAAATAAAATCAAGATTCTTCTTCTTTGTAATGCAAACTAAATGGAATAAGAACGGGGAGCCAAGGCTGAACAAGAGAGGAATGATAGAAACGGAAATTTTATTGCAATGATATTACTACAGGGCATCTGTAGCATTCTTTTTTTAATTTAGAGGCAGAGTAACATCACCTGTTTGCTTAACTGCTGTCAGCTATGAACAAATATCCATTAGCCCCATCCCACCCCATTGCAGCTGGTGCTTGTCTTCATTCCCACTCCAACTCTTAAACCTTAATAGTCATCGTCAACATCAATTAGGATCCACGGGGCCCCATACAGACAGCCTGACACGGGGCCCCATACAGCCAATGCTTCAGGTATGAATGAACACAGTGAGTGATCAGTACCGATTACTTATTGTGTTCATACAGGAAAGGAAGGAGCTGGTAAATATGACATATTTACTGGACCCTTCCCCCGCTCTCTACAGTAGATATAGAAAGCTGTAGTACCCTTAGGTAGAAAATAATAATATTAAGAAATGTCAAGAATTACTTACACAATGTAAGGGGAGCAGTTTTGTGCAGCATCCATACATATGAAATAAGAAGACATACTGACAATTTTACACAGCATACAGACCAAGAGAAATGGTACTATGCATCATCCATTTTTGCAGAATAAGAAACTATACTGAATATTAGATCTTTTTCAAACTGGGTGTACACAACTGTACACCCACACATTGGGAACAGTGGTGTTGTTCATGCAACCGCTGCTTCCCAATTGACAGCAATGGGGTTGCCTGCATGGGGATGCACAGAACACCAGCATGCCCTTCCTGGTAAACATGACCCTCCATGAGTATGTACTATGCACCGTCTATACATATAAAATGAGGCAAGATACTGAGAATTACATCAAACATGTAAAACAGGAGAAGTGGTATTATGCATCATCTATACATGTAGAATAAGAAAAGATACTGAGAATTACATCCAGAAGTGGTGCTATGTATCATCTATTTATATAGAATGAGGCATGATACTGAGAAAAGCACCCAGCATACAGGACAGGAGAAATGGTACTATGCATTGTCTGTGTGTGTAGAGTATAAACAGATACTGAAAATTACACCCAGCATACAGAATAAAAGAAGTGGTGCTACGTGACATCTATTTATATAAAAGAAGGCCCAATACTGAGAAAAGCATCCAGGATACAGGACAGGAAAAATACTAAAAATTACACCCAGGATATAAAACAAAGGATGACATACTATGCATTGTTCATTCATATAATAAGAACAGATAACGAGAATTACAGTCGGAGTAGGAGTATGCAATGCACTGTTTGGCTGAATGATTTATGCTACTCTGTTTAATACATCTTTGTTACTAATACTATATTGTTCTAGGTAACACCAAAATCTGTTATATGTCTGGGTCCTGAAGAAGCCAAATTAGTGGCGAAATGTTAACCGTACAAACAACACAACATCACAACATTGTATGAACTGTATAGTTCCAACCATTTGCACTGATTTTATATTGTATGTATTATTGCTTTCTCCCCCTTGCTAGGGGGCCAACTTTTCTTAATATAAAATCTATTTTTATATTGTCTAATAAAACTTTATGATTTTACTTAGTATGTCTCCTTCTTGTGGTCGTTATAGTCAGTTATTTTAGGATACTGGGGAATATGCCCAGTAATTACCTAATATATCTCAAAGCATGATACTGAGAAAATCACCCAGCGTACAGTAAAGGAGAAGTGGTACTACACATCATCTATACATGTAGAGTGAAAACAGATACTGAGAATTACAGCCACCATACAGAACAAGGGATGTGGTACAATGCATCACCCAAATGTATAGAGTAAGTCATGATACTGAGAATACCACCCAGGATACAGGACAGGGGAAGTGGTACTATGCATCACATATACATGTAGAATAAAAAAAATATAGTGTAAATTACACCCAGGATATACAACAAGGTATGACATAGAAGGCATTGCCTATACATATAATAGGAAAAGATAGAAGGAGAATTACAGCCAGCATACATATACTTACATTAAGCATACAGAAAAAGAATAGAGGTACTATACAGCGTCCACACCAGTGGCGGCTGCTGCATTAGGGGCGCAGCAGCACAGGAGCGCCCCCCCCCTAATCCATGCGCCCGGCCCCTAATCCACACGCTGGGCGCCGGACGCATTGGATTTTAATAGAGTTTTTTTCTTTTCTGAAGCACATGATTAGAGCCTGAGGCTCTAATTGGCTTAAAAAAAAGGTGGGCTCGGTGTGCAGAGCACTGCATCCTGAGCCCACCCAGTTGTGTGACATTAGCAAATTCATTTTCGCTAATGTCTTCCTGCTTCTCCTCCTGGCCAATCAGGACGCGGGTCCTGAGACCCGATTGGCCAGGGAGTCCTAAGACTAATCGAGTGAGGGGGAAGGTTTGCTTGCCACCCACCCCAAATATTAAGCACCAGCCGCCACTGGTCCATACACATATATGTAAAAAGTACAGAAACTGGGAGTTGTATCCAACATACAGGACACAATATGTAGCACTGTGTATGGTCTATAGATGCAGAAAAGGAAAAGATGCTAAAAAATTCAACCAGAATACAGGAAAAGAGAAGAGGTATTATGCAGCCTCCATACAAATATAATAGGACCAGATACTACTAATAAATACATAACTATACAGGACAAGAGATATGGTATTGAGCATCACCTAGACATGTTGAATAAAACCACATACTGACATCCAACATATAGGAAAGAAGAAGAGATAAGTACTATGCAACTTCCAGTGTCAAAAAAAAAGGACAAAAGTGAAGAATTTTTTTCCGCATACATAGCAAAAAAAGCAGTACTGTCTGGGCCATAGTTTAACATCAAGTTGTCCTAGGCACATCAAATCTATGCACTTCTTTGTAAAATGTTCTACTGGAGGAATATGTCCATTGTACAGGGGGGCAACACAAAAGAAAGCAGAGCGTTTCATCAATGCCTTTTAATTCCTCTCCACCTCCATTCCCTGACAGTTCCCTTGCTGAATTTAACCACAAATGTTCAGAGGTGACCAGAAGAGGCATCAAAACATGTATAACAATTTATACAATTGAATGCTGTTCCCTCTTTCTAACCCCACTGCCCTGGGCACTGGCCCGCAAGAGACATTATAGTAAATACAACCCTTAGTACTCTGTGTATGAGCGGTGACGTTTACAATAGCAGGTGAGGTAGGTTCTATCATTGTACAGTATCCATTGTCCATTCTATGTTAGTAAATGAAAAACACACCGACAGAAACATTCTTACAATAGTACAATAATATTGCAAGCTTTGTAAAATGAGGCCAATGAGTGTAAGGTGCTACTGAGCCCATTTCCAAGGGTTAGAAGTGTTGAGGGTTAGATGAAGTGTGAGCTGGTTCATTGGTGTAAGGTGGTAAAGGGGAAGGGAGGAGGGGGAAGAAAAAAGGTGAAAGAACGAGAGAAAAAAAGAACAAGAAAAAGGAGAGGGGATAGTATCCAGGGTAATCCCAGAATGCCTCAATAAATTGTAAAGTTGTCATAATGTAATAATGATTGAAAGCAAAGTTGTGTTTTGACACGTGGAGATGATAATAGGGGTGGGAGGGTGGAGGGGGAAGGTAGCGCTAGGTTCCTATTAGTGTTTTTCTGTACTATGTAGTATAGGTGTAATGTTTCCTGGGCTCCCAAGTGGATCTGAAGTTTTCTTCTAGATTGCAGAGAGTGGCTGTAAGATCTTTCATTTACTTTGTTGAACCAGAAAGATAAATCTTGAGGAGACAATTGTCCACATCCAACACAACTGGTGTCAAATAGCACCTCACCCCACTTTATACTTTAGTAAACTAGGCCCAGCTTTACTTGCTATCACCTCTTTTCATTTTAAACAATCAGTCCTAAAATGTAAATAACACTATGCTGCTGTGTGAAAAAAAAAAAGACAATATTCCGAAGGCAGAGTTAGTAAATACTTTAGAATCTTCCTACAGTGAAATGCAAAGTATTGTTTATCAATGTGTATGCAATGAGGAAGCAAATTTAGAGCCGTGTAAGCAAGGCAAGAATGTGAAACACAGAGGGCCACCTGTGGTTTTCCATCTGTTATTCACTTTTAAACGCAAACAATGGTATAAGGAGCATAACATTTATGTGTTGTGTATTGCGTGTAATTTGTTTTTATGAGCATACTCTTCTCAGATTCAGGTACGTTAGGTCTGAACACAGTAATAAGATGACTGGTTCCAAAACAATGTCAGCAAACAACAGTGATGTGCAAGAGCCTGAATGTGAGCAAGTGAAATGTGCAGTGATCCATATTCAATCAGCATAGGCCAGACAACTACACATCATGTTGAACACTGTCAGTATCACACATCTGTGTATAATAAGGGGTTGTTGGACTGCATGCTAATGCTATCTGACTGGGTTCCCATTGTTGTCGCCTTAGTGTAGCATGTGCTTACAATTTACTCCCTTTTGATCCATAAACGTAGAACTGGAGGTCAGTTCTAGATGTATCCGCAGTGTGTCAACTTTCTCTAGACCTCTATTATTTGCACATTTGATGTGTGCCTGTGATGCCCAATCTTATATTTGTAGCACCCTGGAGTTTAGGCAGGGTTGCTCCTAAATTTGTAAGAAAAAATACCGCGCTAGTGAAACAAAGAAAAAAAATGAAACTAAAAGCAGCCACTAAAAGTGAGATAGACGCACAGAATAAATGGAAAAAATGTAGCGGCGCTAAAAAAAAGTGGCTATTTAAATTAATATGAATTAGGTATGAGCCAAATCATAAATATTATTATTCTACTCAACCTGAAAAATCAAAGTGATACTTAATTATTGTGTTTTTAAATTGCTAAAACATATATGCATAAAGATAATATAGGGGAAATGAATATTGGTCAAACAAAGTGATAACACAAATGAATATGGAATAAAGTTCATCGGTGATATAACTGTTCATCAGTAACAAAACTGTCCATGACAGAAATCCATAAACCAGGTGTATATAACAAATGATAGTGACGATTCCTCCACCGCAAACAAAGTGTCAACACCACATAGAATGCACGCTTACCACAAGGCAAGCTATGTATGCTTGCGGCCAATTACCCAGCCAGGGCCTTTATCCAGAGACAGAAAAGAAACCGATGCCTCAATAGGATCCTAGGGATATTTTCAGCAAACAGCATGGATCTCCCAGGCCAAAAGGTTCCAACAGAGTGCTCAAAGTATTCAGGTGTTACTCAGATGTTACCCAAAATGAAAAAGGAACTCAACATAGCATAATTCTGACAGACCATCATTTATTAAATAGGTAAAGTAACACTTACAAAATCCAAGTTTAAAAACAGCAACAAACAGCCGACTGGCTTGTGCGAACGCCCGTCCACTTAGACTAAAGCACGTGATGATGCAGCACGTCAGCTCCTCCTGAAATGCGCGTTTCATCATATAATGACGTCATCTGGGGCACGGGCGATGCACTGACGCATCGCGTTAAATATGCGGCCGGATGAACCAAGCCTCAATGTAAATCAGGACCAGAAATCATCAAGCGCCATATAAGGAAGACTGGCAAAACACCAGATCTGCCATACAGAATGCTGGAAAACAGTCTGTCATGACCAATCTATAAGTAAAAAACTATAAAAATGAAAAAGAGAAAAAAACGAAATAAAAAATTATTATAGAAGGTCTAGCGACAACGAATGTCAATAAGGGCATCCGGGTCGCAATCAATACCTAGAACATTTACTTAAAATAGCTTTAGTCACCACACACTCCGCACCACAAATTGATGGATTGGGGTAGTGGGCATATGGGAATAAACACTTAGGAGTATACTTGCTCCTAAATTTACTTGCCAGGTACTTGCCTTGGCTAATTGTTGAGGATCTGGAGTCTACCTGGAGTTTAGGCAGGGTTGCTCCTAAATTTACTTGACAGGTACTTGCCTTGGCTAATTGTTGAGGATCAATTGATTTCACTCTAAGTCTGTAATTGCTGCACTTCTCTTTTGTGCCGCTAGGTGGCCGGGTACCTGGTGACATTAGATATGAGAAGGGCACTGCAAGGTCAGATTAGGGGTATATGGGGTATTCTTAAATCGCTTGGCCTGCTGGGAGAATCTATATATTTGGGTGGAGTCAGGTGATTAGTGTTCTGTGCCACCTGGATGGCTGTCTCGGTGGACGTTTGTTGTATTGCCTGGGCTGCTAGTCCGGAGATTGGGCCTATCCTTGGCAAATCTGGCTGCTAGGCTCCATCTGGCTGCTAGGCTGTCTGAGGGCCTTTCCAGAAGCAAGAGAGCAGCGCAGGGTTGGGATTGCGGTTTACAGTCCAACCAGAAGTAGGCTTGTGCAATTCGTTTCGTAACGAATCAAAATTCGGCCGAATTTTGCATCTTTCGGACATTCGGATGCATCCGAATGTCTGAATAAAAAAATAACGAATTTCAACTAATACGAAAGAAATTATTGCGGATATAACGAATGAATTCGACATGATTCGGTAATTCATTAAAGATCTAATGAAACAAAAGGTCAACTCAAAGTAAATCTTACAGCCCAATCAGCTGATTAATTTTGTGCTGGAGGTTGGATTACTGGCAAAGTGCATTCCCGAGAACTGAGTGAGAAGGGTGTTGTATTGTATTTGAGCAGAGGAGAAGAGATATTGTTATTGTGTGTGTTAATAGATTCATAAACAAACTGCTTTCCAAACTACAAATCATTATCACGAATATATATACATACATAAATATCAAATTTTAACGAATACGAGCGAAATTATAGCGCATATAACAAATGAATTCGACATGATTCAAGATTCAGTATAACGAATATCGACACTCTACGAATAATAACGAATTATCTGAAAACGTATTAACGCTACATAACGAATATAACGAATGACAACGAACCGAAACTAAACTAATTTTTCCGTTTTGCACAAGTCTAACCAGAAGTAAAGGTTCTGTCGGCCTGAGAACCTGACGTGGTCGGAGGTAGAGGGAAAGCTGTCGCTATTAAGGGACCAACCACCTTATTACCAGGAAGCACATTGAGTAACTGAAGCAAGTACTGGAGGAGTATTCTCACTACGGTGAAGAATCAGGAAACTTTAGTGGGTATCAATCCAGGGACCCAGCCAGTGGAGGTGACACTTGCAGAGCAGCCTTGTGTGTCAAGCTAGGGACCGAGAGGGCCAGTGGGATGAAGCTTGAGGAGTATCTTGAGTGCCAAGCTAGGGACCCAGCAGAGAAGCGGGAGTGACGCTTGAGGAAGATACTACAGTGAAGATTGGAAGAGCTCAAGGCATTCAGTGGCAGAGAATCATCTAGTCTTGTAAGAGAGACTGGGGGCTCAGTGATCCGGAGAAATACTAGAAGTGATTGTAGTTGAAGTGAAGGAACTGTTACAACTTGTGTTAAGAACTGTTAAAGACTGTTGCCATAGGAGACAGAATCCCTACACATGCAGAAGTGATGTCTTGCTGGATGCCTTTCCCTGCATGGCTGTCCTCCTGTTGAAGTCTCAGAGTCTGCCAATTAATCTTGCAACTACCTAAGGGTGTCATGGCCCTAACCCTCTCTCCCAAAGTTCTATTAAGAGAAATAAAAATCTCTTTTGCATTCAAGAAGTGTCTGGCGCCCAATGACTTTAACTACTTTGCACCAACTATGCCTCACAACCCACCATATGCAGAAGGATGTTAGCTATCTCTGGCCCTGGAGGTTCTCATTAGACCGAAGAAGGCCTCAGACCTTGCTACATATTGTTCTGCTTAGGCAAACCAGATGACTGGGGTTAGGAGGAGGCATACCTAACCATGATGGAAGAAAGAACAAACTTAGTTCTGTCTGAGGATTCACATGGGACTCTTTCGGCTTCCTTGGTTGTTTTGTTTTGGCATCTATTGAACTGCACATAAATTGTCTTTATGATTAGTGGCTCAATGTGACTCAATCATGGTAACATGTGGCTGCATAGCATAGTCTATGTAACCGTTTTTCAACAACAGAGATTCAAGTTAATAATCACTGCTTCAGTAACACAGCACAGAACAGAAACAGCTACTTGTGATTATCCTCATAATCAGCATTCCTCTCTGTCAAGTCCAGCATGGCTCTGGTAACACAGTTCAGTTATGTTGTGCAATAGTCATCCCACCACAGGGGTCACTGTGGCTGAATTTTCATGCTATAGACTTGCAGAGCTCTTGCTGTAGACTCACCATGGCAACTTTGCTCTTGCTAGAGACTTGTCACGCAAATTTGCTACAGATGGGAAAAGTGTCAGCTAGAATTTGTGCTTCAAGTGCTCTGCAAGTGTACAACCTACCAGTGAAAATGTGCATCAACTTAACAGACTTACAATCCAACACTGCCACAAATCTGTGGCAAGTTATCATTGCTATCTGGGATGCTATAAGGCTCCTGTCCGGCTGCCAACACACCAGTTCTGATAGTGCAGGACCTCTCACTTGGCTGCAGATCACTTGCCAAGCAACTATTGTCGAGAAACGTATCTTTCTTGAGCATATCCAAGTGCCCAGGGAGTTGTGGGAAATGAAGTTAACTGGCCTGGAACCTGCATCTGTGTAAATATGGGCGCTTTGCAATTTTTTTTCAGTTTTTTTTTGAAGTTGCGGAATTTTAATTCTTAATATGGTGAAATTTAATCTTGCAGATCTGAACATTTTTTTTTAATTACATGAATTACTACCTGGCCTAAGCCCCCATTCACATTGGGCCGATTTGACATGTGATTTGACATGTCAAGTCACATGCCAAATCGAAGCCTATTGTCGGCAATGGCACTATGCGAATCGGTGTGAAGCCGACTTTGCAGCGCCACACTGATTCCCAAAAGTAGTTCCTGCAGTACTTTTGGCGACTTTGGGGATGATTTCAATAGACATCTGTGCATGAACCCACACAGATGTCTTTCAAATCGCCACCGAACTCGCACTGAAATGCGGGTTTAAAATCGTGCGAGTTCAACTAAACTCGCACGATTTCAAACCCACGATCGGATTGTTGGCCCACAGAGCGTCAGACTTTTGTCCAAAGGGCGTGTGCCAGGAACTTATCTTGTACTAACGGCACACAATTGTTGGCCAACAAACACGAGCGTAGTGACGTACTACATGGAATTTCAGCTCTTGAGCGTCACCCTTTGGGCACCTTCTGCTAATGTCGTGTTTGGTGAGCATTGATTCCGGGCATGCGTGTTTGTACTTTGGACTTTTGTGTGACGGACTTGTGTACACAAGATACAAAAATCAACAGACCGTTCTCTGCTGAAAATTTACTAGCCTGCCATCCAACATTTGTTGGCAGAAAAACTGGACAACAATTGTCTGAAAGAGCGTACTAACGGTCGGATTTTAGGCAAACAGTCTGTCATCACACAATTCCCTGCCGAAAATCCGATCGTGTGTATGAGGCGTTACACACACTTTTCGAATGTGTGGTTGAATAACAGCTGTTCTGTAGTCATATGGTGCTAAAGATTACCTGCATTCTATATACTTCTCTACTAATAATTTTCATGTCAAATAATCACATGATACAATGCTGCAATCAGACAACAGTAAAATTCAGTTAAACATACCCACACAGCCCAGCATACACATGTGAACATTATGTGTGGACTTAAAGTGTTACTAAACCCAGGATTCACTTTATCTGTTCTCCCGCAGTAAACAGAACATGGAAATACAATTATTTCAGTAAATATAAACTGCTAAATACCTTTTCTCATCAGCAGTATATAGCAGTCTTGTGACTTCTATCAGTGTCTGGTGAATGGTAGGAGGAGTTTTCATTCTCCTCTGACTGTCCTATGAGGCTGCAGGACCCCTGACCCTCTGTCTGGACAGTGCTGATTGGTACTGTGCTGATCACATGCACCCTCCCAAGAAAAATTAAAACTCTCTACCAATACACACCAAACTGAGCATGTGCAGCTTGGCTCTTTTCTATCAGCAGATAGATTGGGGACAGTGGAAGAAGGGGAGGTTAAGAGAAGACAGGATCAAGCAGCCTTTTTACACAATGCAGAGGATTAACCCTTTAGGTTCCACAGTTAGTATGCTTTACTGCATATACAGACTGATCTTACTGTTGTAGTTTAGTAACATGTTAAAAGCTAACTCCACCTTTTGGACCATGTTTCATATTATACTCATATTTAGGGTGTAACATGGTCAGAGTCCCACCCTCAATGATAGAATCCGGGTATGGTTCTCCCTGCTGGCTCCTTCCAAGAATTTGGCACAGCTGTGCATGGCTTCTCCTATAGGCCACGTCATTCATTCACAGTTGTACATAAAAAAAAACAACCTGTGGCAGATGGACTGCACTTCTATATGAAGCAAAAGTGCAGTGACGTTCTTGCACTTGTAGTCCATTGATACTTCGTCCAGCTCTGTACCTCGGTATGGGTGTAAGGCTGGGTTCACACTAGTGCGAATAGAATGTGGGCTTCTCCGCATCCAATTTGCATGACAGGAGGTTGTGATTGGCTCTCAATGGAGCCGGTTCACACATCTCCGTGGCGGCTGCGGAGTGAATTGCACGGGAGTCCTGTACGTCTTTGGCTCCTTTTCAGAGCCAAATTCAGGCAAAAATTCAGCCCTGATTCATCCCTGAAACAGAGAACAGGGATGCACCAAACCCCGGCAGCAGTGTGAGCCCAGCCTTATGCCGGCCATACACTATACAAAAAATCGTCCGAAATTCGGTCATTAGACAGTTCGCTTGTTTTTCTGGCCGGTTAATGGGCAAAAAATCGATAATCGTTTGGACGTTTTTGAGTCGAAAAAACTGACAAGTTTGGAAATTTTCTGCCAAACGAACGATAAATTGAAGGGGTTAATGTGTTTCCTGTCTGACCTGTCTGCACTAGGTATATGTAAAAAAACTAACATAAAATGTATTTATTTATGTCCACTGAACGATTTATCGGTCATTACATGATGGCACTATCGTTTGCACTCGCGGCCGAACGTTCGTTTTTTCGAAAATGGGTTCGGACGATTTTTTGTATAGTGTATGGCCAGCATTAGTCTGCAGAAGCCGGAGCATTACCTCTGAGATTCACAGACTGTGGTCGCAATGCTTTGCAGGCTCAAATGTACAAAAAAGGTAAATGCACATTTTTGTTTTCTGCAATATAGGTGCATTCATGTTTTTTGCAAAAGGTGGAATTCTCCTTGAAGTTTGCTGCAGCCAACAGCTATCAGGAAAGAAGGGAGGCACAGTGTCATTACGATTTGTTTTTCATTCTAGGTGGACAGGTACAATGAATCTAAAGTTTTATTTTTTTAAAAATCTAACTTTATAACATCTCGATCTGGATTGTTGAAACAAATCACAGCACCTGATTGCATCTGTTAATTCGATTTTTCTCTAATAAGCACTGCCCTAGTTCTGCGGTATTATCTTAATTACTTGTTTGCAATCATTTCATTTGGAAGCCATAGATTCAAGATACCAAATAGCCATTTTTTTCCAGCCAAGTGGATAACCTTGTTCCCTTGGCAGTCCTAGACGCTGCGATACATTTTTCTGGGGCAGAAGGCCAAGCCAGTGGCACTTTAATGCTGGTTTAATTGATAGTTACACTACTGCTTGTCCATATGGCAAATCCTCTCCTGCACGCTGTGATAACCAGCAGGAAAGCAGCTTCCCTTGGGACTTTTGTCCTTGCATCAGATCAGAGCTTGGTAACCCTAATATTTTAATGGGGCACATACTCAAAATTGGAGGTGACACTAGTGTAGATCTTTTGTGCTAGTCAAACCGCTTAATCGCTCTCTTGATATCTCTGCCCTTAATAAACTACGTCTGCAACATATGTGTATATAGATTTATGAAGATTGGCTACCATATTAAAATGAACAAAATAAATCAGTAATTAATTATGCGGTAGAGTGTGCCAGTGATGTTAAACTATTGATCAATACTCAGTGCACATCTCAAGCTGAATAAAGGTGTCCTGGGACTCTGGGTGGCCACATGTCCTTCGTATCTTTATGTTCCACTTATGCATCTCTGAACAGCTGTGAGACTTCAATGTTCAGTTCATTTTCTGTTCAGCTCATTTACTCCTAATTATCTTCAGCCAGTGGCAAAGCTAGATTCTAGAGGGCTGTTTACAGCAGCTTGTCCCAGAAACGGGCCCCAATAGTGCTTTGTGTTACCCTCAAGTTTGTCTTTTTAATTTGCTTAAAGAAATATACTTACAATAAATAAGACAAACTGAAATGTACCAGTAATTATTTCAAAATTCAAACTCGCATTTAACTAACCGCGCAGTATATATAAAAAGTTTAACGCACACATTCAGAGAGCTGGGGATCAGGTGCCAGGTAGAATTTTATTATCCAAAGTCCCTGTCCCATACATTTTCAATGTTTAAAGCTTAGAATTTTTTTTTAAAGTTAAAGCAGAACTCCAGCCTCATGGATTCCTAACTGAATCGGTCAGAGATGCCCCTCTACGTTTTTCTGCAAATCATTCTCCCCTGATGCCTCTTCGCTGTTTACGCTAAGCTGCTGAAGTTTCAATTTGGCCAACTGCCGCTGATAACTTCCTGTTCAGATGACATCCAGCATCATACAGCCTCCTCATTAGCAGCCGACAGTTGTATACACAACCCCAAAGTTCAACGTGCTAGTGAATAAGGATGAGCTCAGGCGTGTTCGCATGGTCCACGTGCAGAGCCTGCCAGGAAGTCGGCGCAGCGCTGCGCTAATCACAGGCAGTGAGACATTGTTCTGATGCGCGGCTGCAGAGATCGGGCAATGTCTCACTGCCTGTGATTAGCACAGCGCTGCGCCGACTTCCTGGCGGGCTCTGCACGTGGACCATGCGAACACGCCTGAGCTCATCCCTACTAGTGAAGTTACTCATGGGCGTTACATTTTCATGATCTGATAAATGCCCTAAAGCAGTAATGGCGAACCTTGGCACCCCAGATGTTTTGGAACTACATTTACCATGATGCTGATCCACACTGCAGAGTGCATGAGCATCGTAGTAAATGTAGCTCCAAAACATCTGGGGTACCAAGGTTCGCAATCAATGCCCTATAGGCACCCACTTTTTGAGAGGGACATAAGTATTCTAGCAAAGAAATCAACAGTTGTGTGCTGTTACTGTATACCTCCCAACTTTTTGAGATGGGAGCAAGGGACATCTATTAGCAAAAGTATGTAGGCATAGGACACACCCATTGCCATGCCACCTTAAAGGAGAATTGAACCAAAAAAATATTAGTTAAACTCACAAGTCCTTTTTTTACCACTACTATTCCTTTAAATTGGCTTTTGAAATTTACAAATGCAGCAATTTAGAATTTGGATGAATGGTTTAGCACTGTAAAACACAATTTGAAAGATACACAGTGCATTTTATATACAACTATATAGATCAGACCAAAATTAGGGACAAATGAGAAGGAAAGATGGACAGAGGGACATTGCTCCAAATTAGGGACAGTACCTCGAAATCAGGGACAGTTGGGAGCTATGGTTACTGCTGTTAATATCGCTGAGCCTAAAATGGAACTCATCTAGTATATAAATGTTTCTGTAACAGTGGCCAATTCAGGTGAGTTGCTCAAAAAGATAACTTGCCCTTTTTAACGCCCATCCCCTCCGCTGCTGTGCATCAGCTGCTATTGCAATGAGCATTGGGAAATGTAGTCCCTGAATCCCCCCCCCCCCCCCCACAGCCCAAACCGGGGGATGCTTGCAGTGCATGTGGTGTCATTTTAAAGCAGGAGTTTGAAAGTCAGATAAAAGTATATAGCAGTGCAGTTTGAACAGGAGTTGGGAGAACGTGAAGACGTCTAAAAACAATTGCAAACTGGGGCTCAGCTTTAAATGTATGGAACAGAGCATAACATCTTTTGTATAGCTTTACATTCTGTTTAACATTGTTCTATATTAAATGCATACTGTTTGCCTTTCCGACCCTGTTTGTATTGTTAATGCCTTAGAAACACCCTGTGACACAGCACACCTAAGCAAGCAGCCACAGTGTTCACTTGGCACCAGAGCATCACAGGCATACCCTGCATCTCTTGCTTGTTAGAATTGAACCAGTTTGAATTGCTTTGCTCGGCCATTCAGGATTTCTTCTAATACAACTCACCCAAGTGCTAGCTGAAGATTTTAAGACTTCTTCTCTTTGAAACTATACCTAAATAAAAAACCGGCATGGGTTGCCCTTCAAGAGCATACCAGGCCCTTAGGTCTGGTATGGATATTAAGGGGAACCCCCTACACCGAAAAAACGCGTGGGGGTCTCCCCAAAATCCATACCAGACCCTTATCCGAGCACGCAGCCTGGCCGGTCCGGAAAGGGGGTGGGGACGAGCCCACCCCCCCTCCTGAACCGTACCAGGCCACATGCCCTCAACAGGGGGAGTGGGTGCTTTGGGGAAGGGGGGCGCTCGGATAAGGGTCTGGTATGGATATTGGGGGGGCCCCCACACCGTTTTTTTCAGCATAGGGGTTCCCCTTAAAATCTATACCCAACCTAAGAGCCTGGTTTGCCCTTGGAGGGGAACCCATGCCGGTTTTTATTATAAGAGAGGCGACATTTTCGCTAAAGTCACTTCAATATAGATGGAGATCCGACTTGGAGGCGACTTCCATTGAAATCAATGGGTACAAGTCACCTAGAAGACGAATTGAAGTCGTACAGGAACCTTTTCTGAAGTCAGAGCGACTTCAGTAGTGTACATTAAGACGGCTACATTCTGTTTAACATTGTTCTATATTGAATGCATGCTGTTTGCCTTTCCGACCCTGTTTGTATTGTTAACCCAACAGCCATTTTGTATAGATGTGCTGAGTTTGGTCAGTAAATGGTCCAAACTCAGTTCAACAGAAGCCCTGGGAAGTTGTCCCATGATTCCATCCCTCTCCCCCTCCAGGCCCAATCAGCTATGCCTGGGGCATGCCCAGCACTGCAGGTGTATGTACACAAATAGGCGGGATGCTTGTGACATCATTGACCTAATATGGCCTCACTAGTCCAGTGAAATATCCGTTCAGCTACATTACAATTGTGCCTGCTTCAGAACTGGTACCCAAAGCAGGAGTCAGGGAGGAAGTCAGAAAAATGTAACCTCAAAGACCTTACTAAAACCTTTAGCATTTCATAAAAAAAAAGTCACTAAATACGAGTTATTCTATTTGCAGTGAGCTTTAATTAAGCACTTTATGTTATGAAGGTTTACCAGTTGTTTTATTATACACTCAGTAAGCCTGATTTACTAATGTGTGAAGGTGAGGCAAGGTGAAATTAACCTGTATGCACTTCAAGCAACCATTGAAGAAGCACTGTTTTTTTTCAAACACCTCTTCATTTGACGTGTTGTGTGGATTGCATACAAGTGTACTTTTCCTTCAATTTTTTTTTCCTTCACATGAGGAATGCAACCAGTTTGCCATATAACTTAGTATTCATGAAAGTGTAGCCAATAAATTAAGTGCGATGAAGTAACAATACTTTGTTCCTCATGCTTCAGTAGTTTCAAGAGAATCAATTCTTGAGAGCACAACACTTTTTAGTGGGGGTTTCCTTATTTTGCACAGAGATGAGCCTGAACACTAGATACTGTAAGTGGGGCAATAGTTATATTGTATCTGTGCTTTACATTATTGATTCTAGAAGCAGCGTAAGCCACGGGGACATACAAATCATTTTCCTGTCTCCACCCACTTCTCTAAAATAAAGAATTCAAGCAAGTAAATGGAGAATAACTGCTTGGCGCAGTCATCTTTTATCGACTACTATTAACTACTTGCCAGCCACAATACGTACATACAGTTGTGCTGTAAAAGTTTACATACCCTGGCAGAATTTATGATTTCTTGGCTATTTTTTCAGAGAATATGAATGATAACACAAAAACTTTTCTTTTACTCATGGTTAGTGCTTGGCTGAAGCCATTTATTATCAATCAACTGTGCATTCTCTTTTTAAATCATAATCACAACAGAAACTACCCAAATGACCCTGATCAAAAGTTTACATACATTGATTTTGGCCTGATAACATGCACACAAGTTGACACAAAGGGGTTTGAATGGTTATCAGGGCCACTGCTAGACTATTTTGTGCCCTAGGCGAGACCAGCTACTTCCGCCCCCCCCACCCCAAAAAAAAATATATTAAAATGAATTCAATAATTTTAGCACCAGAACACCTGGTGGAGGGATGGAGCCAGGTGGACAGGAGAGGGGGTGCAGCCAGGTGGAGGGATGGAGCCAGGTGGAGAGATGGAGTCAGGTGGGGGGATTTAGCCAGGTGGGGGGATGGAGTCAGGTGGGGGGGATGTAGTCAGGTGGGGGGATGAAGTCAGGTGGGGGGATGGAGTAAGGTGGATGGATGGAGCCAGGTGGAGGGATGAGCCAAGTGGATGGAGATAGGTGGGGGGATGGAGACAGGTGGATGGATGGAGCCAGATGGATGGATGGAGCCAGGTGGAGAGATGAGCCAGGTGGATTGATTGAGTCAGGTGGACAGGAGAGGAGGGTGCAGCCAAGTGAAGGAGGTCACACACCAGTGATAAGGTCTGACTGGAAGTCTTCATCCCCAGTGCTTCCCCCACCACCTGACAAGTTCTTACATTGTGACACTTCTTTCCAGCTCACGCCACATGTCAGGCAGCAGGCGACAGTCAGTGTCACGGTTGTCACCAGTCCCAGGATCAGGAGATGGGGTCTCCTACAGGCTGTGACTCACAGCTCACATGCGGAAGACCTTCTCCAGCTCCTCTCCCATTCAGATCAGCTGAACATTCGGTTCCACCCCAAGGCTCTGGTGGGCCGGCCGCGGAGAGGCAGGAGCAGCTTTGCTTTGGGCTCATCCAGCTCCATGACAAGTGGCCCAGTGGCCTCAGCCCAGTGTGTGTCCTATGGCCAGTCCAGACCTGGGTGGATCCATCCCGGCTGTCTCTTTCTGTGCACAATGCCGCTCGCCCTGCTCCTCCAATGGCTGCACATCACTCAGGGAGGTAGGCGGGGCGGGCAGAGAGCTGACACCCACGGCTGCTGGACATCGGCATGATCGCCCCTGGCTCCAGGGAGGGGGGGGGATTTGCCTGCACATTCTCTCCACCCAGCGACTCTGCAGCCAGCCAGATGAAGCCGCCTCCAGCTACACAACGCACTGCACCGCACTAGCCACCATCCGCCAGGGAGGATCTGATTTTGATTGCAGCGGCTGTGGTTGCGCCCTAGGTGGCAGTGTGCCCTAGTTCGCCTAGTGGGAGCGCTGGCCATGATGGCTATTAAACGTAACCATCCTCACCTGTGATCTGTTTGCTTGTAATTAGCGTGTGCGCGTATAAAAGGTCAATGGGTTTCTGTACTCCTGACAGACCCTCGCATCTTTCTTCCAGTGCTGCACTGAAGTTTCTGGATTCTGAGTCATGGGGAAAGCAAAATAATTGTCAAAGGATCTGCAGGAAAAGTTACTTGATCTGTTTAACCGCTTCCCGACCACCCACTGCATATATACGTCAGCAGAATGGCACGGGCAGGCAAAACCACGTACCTGTACGTGGCCCTTTAAATGCCTGCCCGGTCGGGAGCTCCGTGACCCCGGCCGCGGGACCAGCGGACGCGATCTCCGCTGGTGTCCCGCGATCGGGTTACGGAGCTGAAGATTGGGGAGAGGTTTGTGTAAACCAACCTCTCCCCGCGCTTCCTACTCTGCCTGTCATTGATTGGCTGTTCCCGGTCATCGGGAAAGCCGATCAAAGATGTCAGCCCCGCCCCCTAATGTAAAAAAACACACACACGTCAGAGCCCATAACCACTCCCCTCTCCCCCTAGTGGTTAACTCTTTCACTACAACTGTCATTTATACATGAATCAATGCATTTAAATAGCATTGATTGCTGAATAAATGACAATGGTCCCAAAAATGTGTCAAAAATGTCCGATGTGTCCGCCATAATGTCGCAAGTCACAATAAAAATCGCTGATCGCCGCCATTCTAGTAAAAAAAAAACATTAATAAAAATGCTATAAAACAATCCCCTATTTTGAAACGCTATAACTTTTGCGCAAACCAATCATAATCGCTAATTGCGATTTTTTTTTACCAAAAATATATAGAAGAATACGTATCGGCCTAAACTGAGGAAAAAAAATGTTTTTTTATAAATTTTTTGGGGATATTTATTATAGCAAAAAGCAAAAAATATTGCATTTTTTTCAAAATTGTCGCTCTATTTTTGTTTATAGCGCAAAAAATAAAAACCGCAGGGGCGATCAAATACCACCACAAGAAAGCTCTATTTGTGGGAAAAAAGTATGCCAATTTTGTTTTGGAGCCACGTCACAGGACCGCGCAATTGTCAGTTAAAGCGCCGCAGTGCCGAATTGCAAAAAGGGGCCTGGTCCTTTGGCTGCCAATTGGTCCGGGGCTGAAGTGGTTAAAACAGGAATGGGATATAAAAAGTGTTGGCAAGATGAATACTGTATGTTATCAAAAAATACTGGAGGAACATTTACATTCATCAGCCGGGAAGCTGGGACGTACTTGGACATTCCAACATGACAATGATCCAAAACACAAGGCCAAGTCGACCTGTCATTGGCTACAGCAGAATAAAATGAAGGTTCTGGAGTGATCATCTCAGTCTCCTGATCTCAATATCATTGAGATCTCAAGCGTACAGTTCATGCAAGACAGCCCAAGAATTTACAGGAAATGGAGGCTTTTTGCCAAGAGGAATGGGCAGCTTTACCATCTGAGAAGATAAAAAGCCTCATCCACAAATACCACAAAAGACTTCAAGCTGTCATTGATGTTAAAGGGGGCAAGACACGATATTAAGAACTGGGGTATGTAAACTTTTGATCAGGGTAATTTGGGGAGTTTCTGTTTTGATTATGATTTAAAAAGAGTAAACACAGTTGATTGATAATAAATGGCTTCAGCCAAACACAAACCATGAGTGAAAGAAAAGTTTTTGTGTTATCATTCATATTCTCTGATAAATGGCCAAGAAATCATAAATTCTGCCAGGGTATGTAAACTTATGAGCACAACTGTATATGTTGTGGTTTACCGGGTTATAGCTGAAGCTATCAGCCATAACTCCGGTATCTTTTTTCTTTCTGACTTGCTAATGAAATTGATCCAAGTGGCTCATTAGCCACTGGATCGCTTTCCAGCGCTTTCTCGCTGATAGTTCTCGAGCTTACCGTTTCCACCAAGGCGCACCCAAGAAGAAAACCGACGGTGCTGCCAGCTGATCACAGAGGCAGTGAGAGAATATATCGTCTCTGCCTCTATGATCTTGGAGGACCGAGCAACGTCATGACGTCACTTCCAGTCCAGGGCGGAAGTAAACTTTTTTTTTTTAAAGCAAAAGATCAAAACATTTTTTTTTTCATCTTTTTCTTTTAAAAGGTAAAAGAGAGATTTTGGGTCTTTTTGATCCCAGATCTCTCCATAAAGAGGACCTGTCAACCTTATTTCTGTTACAAGGGATGTTTTCCATTCCTTGTAAAGTGATAAAAAATAAATAAAGGGACAGTGCAAAAAAATAATTAAATAAATAAATAAGAAAAAGAAAACAATATAAAGCGCCCCCATCCCTCCATGCTTGCGCACAGAAGTGACCGCATACGTAATTCACGCACGCATATGTAAACAGTGTTCACACCACACGAGAGGTATCGCTGTGAATGTTAGAGCGAGAAAAATTCTATCACTAGACCTCCTCTGTAACTCTAAACAAGTAACTTGTAAAGGCATTTAAAGCATCGCCACAGAGATGTTTAGGTACCGTGGTTTGTCACCATTTCACAAGCGTGCGCAATTTTAATGTGTAACATTTTATCTGTTTACTCGGCGTAACATCATGTTTCATATTATACAAAAAAATTGGGGTATATATTGTGTTTATTTTTTTTTTATTTATTAAAGTGTATTCAGCTCACTCGGCGGTGACCGGGATCAGATGTCGACGCCTCGTTCTAAGGTAATTATTTAATAATGTTCTAGTATGCGGCGCATACTAGCGCATTATGCCTTTGCTTTACAGGTTTTTAAAAAAAAAATATATATATATATATATATATATATATATATTTTTTTTTTTTTTTTGTGCAGGTATACAAACGCTTTAACTTTAGATTGACACCCGCAGTGGTTCGCAGATGGCAATGTGAACTGCCTGCGAGGGAGATACAATATGGTAGCTGGCACTGGAATCGCGATGGTTCCCGCATCACAATAGTGTGAACCCAGGCTAAGTGTAGGAGGGGAGTCTGGCATCACAATGGAGGAATACTGTTACACACAATTCATTACTACTGAATCATTACAGTTTGACATCCTAAATACTTGCCTGTACTTCTGATCAATCTGAAAGTAGGATCCTCCACAGACACACCACTGCTTTGTCAGTTCATGGTGTCCAGTTTGTCTACACGTAATGTACAATATCCTTTCTGGCCCTGTCATATCATATCATCATCTAAAACAGTAATGTTTGCCATGCTTGGCACCTATGGTTTTCCAATAGAAAGGGACAAACAGCTTAACCTACTGTGTGGGAAGCTCTTTCCTCACAGCAACATTTAAGGAGCACCCCAGGTTACCCATTTGGGCCTCATTAAAATTGGCATACCAATCCGTATGCCTGTGTGAAGGGCTCTATTAGGTCACCTGACATACTCAGGTGTCCAGAAATCAGTGACAGGTAGGCAGCCGCACAGATCTGCACAGACCTCCATGCACATCCCCGATGCACATCTGTGTGGGTCCAATGCATGGCTCAAGATGCAGACAGATTGTGTCCTGATCTATGCACCACCTGCACAAATGTACACTCTAGGATGAACGTAGAGGTCCGAGCAGGTCTGTGCTGCCGGCTGCCTGTCATTGATTTTATCAGACTGCTTGCACGGGTCTGCACCGAACACATGTGCATTCTACATGCACATCTGAATGATGCGTTCTGCCCTGAGCTCCAATTCCACTAAAACTTCCTGTACACTCAACTTCCAGACATGAAAGTGGTGTATTAAAAATGGGAGTTTTCAAAGAGACAAGTTAATAATTTTATATGTGATTCTATGAGGAGATCTAAAAATATTGACTAAAGACAGTCATGCTTGAATATATTTGGTCGCAAAAAAAAACATGAATTTCCCTTTAACACAATGACAGGAGGCTCTAAAATTGATTGTAATGTGTTTCTTCACCCAGGCAGTATACTTTATTATCTATTTCCTTTACCCGTTTTCGTACCATTTTTTCAGTCTTCAGGTGGCAATAATTTACTCTGCTTTCTGTGCTAAAATTGCACAATTACACAGATCAAAACAATTTTTTTTCTAACTTCCACCTAGTATCAGTAATGTAAATTCGCACATTAAGAGCCATTTCCAGGTCCCTGATGGATCCACCATTTGCTATGGAAATAAACTGCCATCAGCTGTAATGTCACTTCAGCTTGAAGAGGCAATTAGTGCTAAATATTCAGATAAACATGTACGTTTGTGGCTCTCTTCAATTTAGAGCTGTACCGCATAGTCCACCATGGCGACAAAGGAGTTAATGTCATCATCAGACACATTCTTAAAGTAATTATCATTATTGATGAAATGTAAAGGTAACCTGTGCTGCTGTGTCCTTCTTCTATAGACATTTGTTGGATGCAATGTTTTTTACGTGCCGCTGGCAGTTTGGGCAGCCATGTGGTAACTATACATAAACACTTTCTCCAATTGCTTGACTGCAATGGTAACAATAAATTCTCAGTGACTCAGTCTTGACCTACCTGGACATTTACGAGCCATGGAAATGTCACAAGTGGTTGTTACAGTAACATTTCAAATTCAATATTTACTGCTTCTGAAGTTTCACAATGAGACCCGGCAATCACATATTCTACAGCATCTGACAGGCCCATTCTTTTTTAAATATTTTATAACCAGAGTAAAAACTACCTAAACTGAACAGAAATGTAATGTATTATCATTCAAGTTTTTCCTACAAGGGGAATGTGACAGAGTAATTAATAGTAGCTGAGGGTCTATAATACAATTAGGCCTGTTTGCACTTAAAGGGGTGTTTCACCCATTTAAAAGTCAGCAGCTACAAAAAGTGTAGCTGCTGACTTTTAATAATCAGACACTCACCTGCCCTACGCTCCAGCCATGCGGGTGCAGGAATCCTCGCTCCTCTCCCCCTCCTCTCTGCAGCATTCTAACTGTGGGCGCCCGGCTGTGGATTCACAGCCGGGCGCGTACTGCGTATGCACGAGCCGCGATGCACGATATGAATGGCAGGGCAATCTTCTAGGACCTGTGACATGTCCCAGCAGATTGCAGGGTGGGAGGGGGGAGAGGTGATCTTCCTTCTGGCGCTGCGGCACCAGGGGAGGAAGTGGGAGCCCCCCCCCAAAAAAAAATGACATGCAAATGTGGCATATCAGGGGGTCACCAGCACTTATAGCGGAAGTTCCATTTTTGGGTGGAACTCCGCCTTAAGTGGCAGTATCTTAAAGATATTGGGGGTTATTTACTAAAGCTGGCGAGTGCAGAATCAGGAGCAACTCTGCACAAAAATCAATCAGCCTCCAGGTTTTATTGCCAAAGCGTAATTGTAGAAGCTGATTGGCTACCAGGCACAGCTGCACCAGATTCTGAATGCACCAGTTTTAGTAAAACCCCCATACACACTATTATGCCGCGTACACAGACTTTTGCCGGCGGACCTAGTCCAGCGGACAATCCCGCCGGACTTTCCAGCTGGGTCCGCTGGACTTTCCGAGCGTGCGGACTTGCCCACACACGCACGGACGGATAATCTGCCGGCCAAAGTCCGCGGGAAGTCCGTTCATTTAGCACGTGACTTCAGATTACGTAGCTAGCGTAGGCAGTAAATGCCGCCGCGCTGGCTCCGTAAGCTGGCATGGATTTAAAGGGACTCCCCACGCCGAAAAAACGGCTGGGGGTTCCCCCCAAATCCACGTCAGACCCTCATCCGAGCACGCAGCCTGGCAGGCCAGGAAAGGGGTGGGGACGAACGAGCGCCCCCCCCTCCTGAGCCGTACCAGGCCGCGTGCCCTCAAATGGGGGGTGCCCTGGGGAAAGGGGGCCGTGCGGCCCCCCCACCCCAAAGCACCTTGTCCCCATGTTGATGAGGACAAGGGCCTCTTCCCGACAACCCTGGCCGTTGGTTGTCGGGGTCTGCGGGCGGGGGCTTATCGGAATCTGGGAGCCCCCTTTTATAAGGGGGCACTCAGATCCCGGCCACCCACCCTATGTGAATGGGGTACGATGTACCCCTACCCATTCACCTAAGGTGTAAAATGTAAAGTAAAAAAAACACACACACAAAAAATAGTTTATTGCACTGCTCCGGGGGTCTTCTTCCGTCTTGGGGGCCTTCTCGCCGGTGCTCCGTGCAGCTCCAGCTATCACAGGGAGGAGATCCTCTCCCTGTGATAGCCAAAGTCAGACTGATTGTGAGCCAATAGGAAGTGATGGAGGCGGAGCATCTCATTGTATGGCAAATCTCATTCTATGGCACTGCACCGGGCAGAGAGAGCGTCGGGTCAACATCGGAAGAAGAAGAAGAACAAGAAGAAGGACAAGGCGCCGGCGGCGCGGAAGATGACGACCGCCGCAAGAACAGAAGAGACCCCCGGAAGACCCCCGAAGGCGGATTGAGAACTCCAGACGACGGCGGCGATGACGAAGAAGGTAGCCGGACTTCCCCCGCTCGGTAAAAGAGCTTGGTAAATGGCGGGGGAGTCCGGCGAGAAGACCCCCAAGACGGAAGAAGACCCCCGGAGCAGTGCAATTATTTTTTCAAAAGTGTGTGTGTTTTTTTTACTTACACCTTAGGTGAATGGGTAGGGGTACATCGTACCCCATACTCATTCACATAGGGTGGGGGGCCGGGATCTGAGGGCCCCCTTATAAAAGGGGTCTCTCAGATTCCGATAAGCCCCCACCCGCAGACCCCGACAACCAATGGCCAGGGTTGTCGGGAAGAGGCCCTTGTCCTCACCATGGGGACAAGGTGCTTTGGGGTGGGGGGGCCGCAGGCCCCCCTTTCCCCAGGGCACCCCCCATGTTGAGGGCACGCGGCCTGGTATGGCTCAGGCTGCGTGCTCGGATAAGGGTTTGACATGGATTTGGGGGGGACCCCCACGCCGTTTTTCGGCGTGGGGATTCCCTTTAAATCCATGACAGGTGACGGAGCTAGCGCGCCGGCATTTACTGCCTACGCTAGCTACGTACCTGAAGTTACGTTACGTTCATTTTCAAAAGTCCCGCGGACTTGCCTACTAACGGCGGGATTGTCCGCTGGACTGCCAAGTCCAGCGGATAATTTTAAAACCAAACTTAAAACTTTGGCACCAAAAAGTCCGCCGGACTTTGGCGCCAAAATGTCCGCCGGCGCCCACACACGGGGATTATCCGCTGGACTTCAGTCCAGCGGATAATCCCGCGGGATTGTCCCTTCGTGTGTACGCGGCATTAGATTTTCTGAAGATTTTTGTCTGCAGATTTACCAAAACCATGTAGTGCAAGGGCGTGCCTGATTGCATACAAATTGAAACTCATAAGGTTTGACCTCATATTATATGGTTTTGGTAAATCTGAAGGCAAAAATCTGCAGAAAATCTAATAGTATGTATGGGGCCTTAGGATTCCAATTTACTGTATTCAGATCAGTAAAATGCATCCTTTAGTTGCTGTGGGTTACTGCACTTGTAACTCATTGAATCATACCTCCCTACTCTGATGTCCAACCTGTGGCCTGGGGCATGCAGCGATTTGGCACTTACTGTGTGGCCCTTGGGGCCCCTGCAGACAATGACTTACTGTGCAGACAAAGGTCTGTTTTGGTGCATTTCCAGGCCACTGAAATAATTTTTTTAGAATAAGTAGAATAAAGTAGTTAATGGTTTGGGTTATTTATCTTACTCTATTCTTACGTTTTATGCACTGTCCTGTGTGGAGCGCAAATGTGGAAATGTGGAAATGTTGATGTGAAGGGGCTTTAATAGCAGTGAAATCTAGCAATGTTATGTAATGTGTCTCCAGTCTATGACTGTTTTCAGAAGAATGTCTTCAGTGCTCTTATTGCATGTTTGCAGTCTCTGATCATCTCCCGTTGCATATCTGCAGTCTCTGACCATCTCCTGTTGCATATCTGCAGTTCCTAATCATCTCCCGTTGCATATCTGCTATCTCTGATCATCTCCTGTTGCATATCTCTAGGTCCTGACCAACTCATATTGCCCTATTGCATATCTGCCTTCCCTGACCATCTCCTGTTGCATATCTGCAGTATCTGGTCATCTACCATTGCATATATGCAATCTCTGATATTCTCCGATTGCAAATCTGCAGTCTCTGGCAATTTCCCAATTTCCAAATTTCCCCACAATTTTTTTCCTCAGTTTAGACCGATATGTATTCTTCTAAATATTTTTGGTAAAAAAAAAATCGCAATAAGAGTATAATGATTCGTTTGCGCAAAAGTTACAGCATCTACAAAATAAGGGATAGATTTATGTCATTTTTATTATTATTTTTTACTACTAATGGCGGCAATCTTTGATTTTATCATGACTGTGACATTGCAGCGGACACATCAGACACTTTTGACCCTATTTCGGGACCATTCACATTTATACAGCGATCAGTGCTATAAAAATGCACTGATTACTGTATAAATGTCACTGGCAGGGAAGGGGTTAAATGTGTTACCTAGGGAGTGATTCTAATGGTAGGGGAGGGGACTCAGTGTTCCTCTGTACTGGGAACACACGATCAGCCTTCTCTCCCCTGACAGGATGTGGATCTGTGTGTTTACACACACAGATCCACGTCCCGGCTCTGTTACTGGCAACTGCGGGTGCCCGGTGGACATTGCAGCCGCCGGAGGAACGTGCATCTGCTCCCGAATGAGGCGGCACCCCCTAGATGGCCGGGAAGCCCAGGACGTCATACAATGCCCGCCAAGGATGGGAGATCCCTCCTGCGGACGTCATTTGACTATGGGCGGGGTAGGAAGTGTTTTTTTAAAAAATAATATATATATATATATATTTTTTTTTTTAAAGTGTCCCTTTAAGTGTGTGTGTTAAGGGTGCCAGACACAGGGGTGCTATTGGAGGCATGATGCATGTGTAAACACGTGATTGGGGCTAAGAAGCTCCATTGGCGTAGTTTACAGTGTCCTTGGGGCTATGAGCTCTGCGCCCCAACACTCCACCACTAGAATTAAGTTTCCTGTGGTTTTTATTGATTGGCGGGTCCATAGGGCGGGGCTTTTATGGGACCCGCGGCATCATTGGCTCACGTGCTGCCTGTTTCCTTCAGCAAGTGAGGGGAATCAGCAGCAGAAGAAGAACAGTGGCAGGCTCAAGGCAGGTAGGGAGAGATAGGTCCATGCAGAGGCAGCAGTCCATTCATCTACCTGTGACAGTGACACAGACTCGGCAACCAGCAGTGCACAAGAGGGATCACACAGAAATGTCCAGGTACAGTACATGCGGCAGGGAAGGACTGGAAGGGGGGGGGGGCAGAAGAGGCACTTGCTATGCTATTTGCACTGTGTCCTGAGTGACTCTACAGCAGCACCTTTATCCTCCAACTTTACAACCCCTCTCTCCATGCAATGCATGTCTGTATACCTTCCCTATCACACAATCCTGCCCCTCACTCACTTTCTCCTGTTTGCTCTCCCCTGGCATATATCTTCACTGCTCACATCCTGCAGCCTCCAGTCTCAGATCTGACCATTCTAATCACTGCCACCCTTTCCATCCCAGATTACTTTTTATCTCTTCCAAACTGTTCAGCGGCTCAGTACATTCTCTGCATTCATTTAAGGTGGCCGTAGTAGGAATGAAATTGAAAAGGAATTATCTATTCTATGGCCACTTTTGGTGGATCATGAGCTTAGCTTTTTGCGAGCCACTGGCCTTAAGGGATTGCCCAAGCCTAGTTTTGGGGGTGGGTTTGCGATTGATTAATTTGGAGAGAATCCCAATGAAGTTTAGGGATCAGGCTTGGCTTGCCTTTCATGGAAAACTATATGTGAAGGGCAACTTGAAGTTTCTTTCCATCGGGAAAGTGATCGGGGCTGCCCGAGAGTGGAGTGTGGTGGAGTGATGGAGTCCATGGATCACTTTCTACTTCAGTGCCCTTTTAATATAGAGGTGTACAAGAGGTTGGGGAGGGCTCTGAGTATACTCTTCCTCCCCCATATGAGTTATGCAGAGTGGGTGTATGGGGCATTCCAGACTCGTCGGGATTATGATTAGGAAACACTTTTTTCAGTTACTCTAGTAGTCCGTTATTTCACGTGGAGTGCGTGGTGTCAGGTATCCTTACGGAGTAAAATCCTCCCTGTTGAAGTGGTGATGCAGGACATTCTGGGTGAGGGTGGGAAGATTCAGGGTCTTGAGAAAGGTAGCGGCAGGAGGCCTGGAAAAGGGCGTAGAGGAATATCAGGACTCTGTAGATGCTGCTTGTTGATCTCGGGGTGTGCAGCTTTTCTTTGTATTCTTGTTTCACTCCCCTAGATTTTCAGATCAAATATATTTTTCATAAAAGGCTACATGCATGGTGACGGTGATGTTCCTTAATCTGGCTCTCTCGTAGGGATTATGTTGTGGGCAATTTGGTTTGCACCATTTATTATGTTCTTGTTTTTTTGTTTTGTATAGTCATATTCAATTATTTTGTAAATATGTTTTATTTATTTATTATGGTTTTATTGTATATAAGTTTTGTTTGTAAGATTTTTTCAATAAACAAAATTAACCTCATAGTGGTCACGGCAGGTGTACAGATCCGGGAACTCGGCACAAGGATGGTGGGAACCCCTCATAATAGACACAGCAGGTGTACAGACACAGGAACTCAGCACAGGGGTGATGGGAACCCCTCATAATGGGCACAGTAGGTGTGCAGACCTGGGAAATCAGCACAGGGATGATGGGAACCCCTCATAATGGGCACAGTAGGTGTACAGACCCGGAAACTCGACACAGGGAATGTGAGAACCCCTCATAATGGGCACAGCAGGTGTACAGACCCGGGAACTCAGTACATGGATGGTGGGAACCCCTCATAATGGACACAACAGGTGTACAGACACAGGAACTCAGCACATGGATGATGGTAACCCCTCATAATGGGCACAGTAGGTGTACAGAGCCTGGAACTCAGCCCAGGGATGGTGGGAACCCCTCATAATGAGCACAGTAGGTGTACAGACCTGGGAATTTGGCACAGAGATGGTGGGAACCCCTCATAATGAGCACATCAGGTGTAAAAACCCGGGAACACAGTACAGGGATGGTGGGACCCCCTCACAATGGGCACAGTGAGGCTGCAATTGACGGGCACAGTTTTACCTAGCAGTGTCACCTAATAAATGGCTATTTACAGCCCTGCATTACTAACAGTTTTATTTTTCAGTTTGCGCCCCCTCACCCCCAAAAAAGATGTTGAGCACCAGCCGCCACTGATCTGCTTACTCTGATCTTCACCCATTGCATATCTGCAGTCCCTGGCAATCTCCTGTTGCATATCTGCAGTCTCTGACAGTGTTTTTTATCCCCACCACTTACATAGTTATATAGTTGCATAGTTAGTCAGGTTGAAAAAAAGTCCATCCACTTCAACCATAAAAATAAATAAATAAAAAATAATATCGTACAATCCCATATACCCAATCCTATACCCACAGTTGATCCAGAGGAAGGCGAAAAACCCCAGCAAAGCATGATCCAATTTGCTAAAGGAGGGAAAAGAAATCCTTTCTGATCCCTGATAAGCAATTGGATTTTCCCTGGATCAACTTTACCTATTTACCTATAAATGTCAGTACCCAGTTATATTATGTACATTTAGGAAAGTGTCCAGGCCTAGAGAACTGACCACGATGTGTTCTACTGATTGATTGTGTGGTCAGTTTTTAATAGAAAGACAGAGGCACATATCAGGAATATGAAATGCTGGGTTTACATATTATTTAAAGTGGTTGTATACCCGTGTTTTTTTTTTTTAAACCTGCAAGACAAAGCCATAATGAGCTAGTATGACTAGCATACTAGCTCATTATGCATCACTTACCTTAGATCGGGGCCCCCGACTCCATCCTCGTCTCCCCCTCCAGCCGCAGCCATCTCTCCACAGATACCCGGAAGGTTACTTACTGGTATCGCCGCTCCGACCAATCACAACGCCGCTGTCACCAGTACCCACCAGCAGTACCAGTACCCACCAGCAGTACCAGTACCCATCAGCAGTACCAGTAACCGCCAGCAGTACCAGCCAGCAGTACCAGTACCCGCCAGCAGTACCAGCCAGCAGTACCAGTACCAGCCAGCAGTACCAGCCAGCAGTACCAATACCAGCCAGCAGTACCAGTACCAGCCAGCAGTACCCGCCAGCAGTACCAGTACCCGCCAGCAGTTCCAGTACCCGCCAGCAGTTCCAGTACCCGCCAGCAGAACCAGTACCAGCCAGCAGTACCAGTACCCGCCAGCAGAACCAGTATCCACCAGCAGCATCAGTACCCGCCAGCAGTACCAGTAGCAACAAGCAGTACCAGCCAACAGTACCAGTACCCGCAAGCAGTATCAACCAGCAGTACCAGCAGGCAGTACCCAACAGCAGTACCAGCCCTGGAGGACAGCCAGCAGCAGCCACCAGTTATAACCACCTGGGGGACAGCAGCAACCAGCTGCAGGAATGCTAAGGAATAAGTGAAGATTGAGGTCAGTTGAGATGCAGGTAAACCGCTGTGCATCAGTGTGAAAGCAGCCTTAGTCCCCTTTCACACGATCGGTCCACTTGGGTCTGCCTGTCTGTTTTTCAGGTGGACCCAATCGGACCCTCCATTCACCTCTATAGAGCGGCAGATGTAAACAGACTCAGACGCCTATCTGAGTGGACACAAACCTGCCATCCGCCCGCTACGCTCATTGTGGCCCGCGACCGGTTACAAAGTCCCTAAAGTGGCCCTCGCTCCTCAAAAGGTTGGGCACCCCTGGTTTAAGATAATATGATTAAGCTCCTACCTGATCTTGTGTGGTATCTATTCTGTGTGACTTTACAATAAAGTCAGTTCCAGTTTGCACTTAGGCTGCTTTCACACTGGGGCGGTTTTCAGGCGGTACAGCGCTAAAAATAGCTACCGCCCGCAAACCGCCGCTGCTTTGCGGAGGTTTTTAACCCTTTTGCGGCGCTAGCGGGGGTTAAAACCACCCCGCTAGCGGCCGCATACCGCGGGTAAAACGATGGTAAAGCAGCGCTATATAGCGCTGCTTTACCGTCGCCGCCCCGCACCGCCCCAGTGTGAAAGCAGCCTTAAGGTAATGTTGTCTAGTTCTTGGGTGCAATGCTCAGCTATAATACCTGGTTTCAGAGTGGAGGAAGCTGTATGTTAGCGGAAGCACCCAGGTGGGGTGCCAGGCGGTCCATCACAGTAAGTAATATACCTTATTCCTCCACACATAATCTAAAGGGGAATCAAACTTTTTGGGGGCTAGGGGGAGCTATTTACTATCTATTTGTCTATTTACTAGAGTTCAGGTTCAAATATATGCCTGATATGCTGGCCTTAGGTGTGTGCAAGATTTATGAAATTGGTATGTGATTATGATGGTGCTGGGGGACTTTTTTTCTTTATCTCTGCAATATTCTGCAATGAAATAAAAGCTTTTGAAAATATCAAGCTTTATTATGTTATACACAGGTAATTTCAGAAAACTACTCATGAAAAGTAACCCAAATAAGCACACATTAACTGGTTTCCTTTGGAGAGGATATGCTTTCTTTACTTCATAGAAATCTGCTTGATACATGCAGTGTATGAAATCTTCTCAACTTAAAATGTAAATACAGTGGAACATTCACATCTAATGAGGGGGAGCATAAAGCTGGATGATGGAAAAACACGGCAGGATAGTAAATACCAAGACAGCTCTTAAAATACAATGGAGAAAAATATAGAAAAGCTGAGGATAAGATAAAAAAAAAATTAAAGGAATATTCTGTACTATTGAACACCCCCTCCATATCCTCATTTGATTTACATATGTTGATGATTATTGAAATGTGTCTCTAATCTCCATCTCGAAAGTTTCTCTACAGATAAAGAAAGCTAATTGTTTTTATAATAATTACATAGTTACATTGTTAGTAAGGTTGAATAAAGACACCAGTGCGTTCAGTTTAACCTGAGTGTGTTTTATGTCATTACCATTTTCCATATCCCTGTACTTTGTGCTCGCTGAGAAACCTATCTAAAAAATGTTTTTAATTTATGTAAACTCTTGGCTGACACCATCAACTGTGAAAGGGAGTTCCACATTCATAGCGCTCTAATAGTAAAGAACCCCTTAAGCTGGGTAAGATTGTACTGATTCTCATCCATCTTAATTGTGGGGCTGCATGTCTTCTTTATAGACCTTAGATTATGTAGTTTCCTTCCAATGTTAAAGTCACTATTTAAAGATTTAGAAATTGTGATCATATTCCCTTGTCAGTGTTTCTTCTCCAGGTAGAATAAGTTTAAGGTTTGTAATCGTTACTCATAATTTAGGTTCTCTATAGCCCCATATTAGTTTTGTTGCCCTTCTCTGGACCTTCTAGTTCCAGCACATACACCCTGAAGACTTTTGAACAGAACTGGACAGCATACTCGAGATGTGACTGAACCAGAGTTTTGTAAAGTGGTAGAGCTATGGTCTTATCTCTGAAGTAAATACTCTTTTTAATGCATGCAAATAGTGCATTTGTTATGTATATGTGAACCTTCACCTTGTAAAACAACCCATTCAGTTTAAAATAGAAATGAAAGGCAGAACATTTGTGTGTGTGTGTGTGTGTGAATATATATATTTTTTCATTTATTTTTACTTTTTTTTTTCTACAGAATGATCACATACCCTCTGTTCTCAGCTGCATAAGGAGCTCTGAAAAGAGGAAAGGTGAAACAGCAGCACACTAATCTTCCCAGTTAATGGCTATGCGGGGGGTGTGTCAGCACAAGTCGAATCATTGGAGGAGAGCAGGCTGAGTTCCCAGCACAGCCAGAAAAGCGACCATTCCGTGCTCTCAGAGGGACTGGCAGAAACACCAGTGGTTTCACATAAAGGAACAGGGTACTTTTTCATACAAGTACATGGTACAATAGACATATATCAGGGATATGAAATGTTGGGGTAACAAATTCTTTAAGAATACTGAAAATTATACACATTTATGTCAGTCAGATATATTGGGCAAATGCTTTTGGTACCTGTATAACCAGACATTGTATAATCTGACATCTGAGTCCTCTTAGCCTCTGAGTGCCAACGCATTTACATGGCCTGCTATAGCTATAGTTACATTCTTGATTACATATGTCCCAGTTTTGTTTTGTTTTTTTATGAAGAAAAGGCTACTTGTACCAAAACCCACTTCAACTGCCAATAGTAAAACATGTTAAGGCTGAATTCCAGGTATGGCAATTTTTACACAGTAACATTAGCCATCTTGGACCAAAGTAAATATGTGTAGCTGGGTGCTGTGCCAGCTGTGCTGCTCTCCTTCTCCCCCTCTTCCCCTGCCAGGCTGCTATGAGGAGCGGGCTGGGTGCTCTCGGCCCACTCTCTACCTTCAACCTCCCCACTGCTGCAAAGTGACAGGGAGAGGCGCAGTTGCAGGCTCTGTTCTTTTTCTCTCAGCTGCCGCTGTGTCTAAAATCTCCTGCCCCACCTTGGCAGCAAGGCTCTGAGACAATCAGGGTAGGAGAACTTGTTATGCATAAGCCATGGTGACTGGGACATGGAGTCCACAAGGAGCTCTGTGCAATTGAGGCTATTGGGCTGTGGACTTTACTACCCAGAAATCTCTGCTGACAAAAGGAAGAGAGACAGTATTTTTCCCGGGCAATTCTGAAGAAATAGGGGTCTTTTGCAGTAGGAAACTGAACATGCTGATAGGAGGAGAGCAGAGTGATGATTTCTTTGTCTGCTGTTGCTCCTTCATTGTCCAATGACAGGCTTGAGGCAGAGAGGTGGCAAAGCTATAGAACTTAAAGTGGATTTAAATCTCATTCATGAAATCTGACCTAGGCACATACATCTGCAGTGTTTACTTATCTCTCTCCAAAGCTCTAAGTGCTGTGTCTTTCTGCTGCTTCGTTCCTCTATTATCTGCTAGATAACTTCTGTCAAGTTCTCCAACATAGGAGATAAAAGCATCTGGAAATTTGTGTTGGGGTGGGTGCATAGAGATTGAATAGACAAGCACTCTGCTAATCTATTCACAACACAGCTCTGCATGTTACTTCCCTCCCTTTCCTATAAGAGGGGGGGGGGGGGGTTGTGCCTTGCCTCCAATCAGCTATCACACAGTGTATGTCCAGACTCCACACCCACTGCTGGAACAGAAAGAGAGATGTGTAACACGGATGTTCACTTTCTAAACAGTGTGGAAAGCTGAAGACATCAGATATACAAATAAAACGTATGTAGGGAGATTTGTTTCATTCCTGCGTATTCACTGAGTATATGGAGGGCTAACATCCATTTTACATATAGTATAGAAAAATCAGGTTGCAAACCTGAGTGTACTGTCGGGACTTTGTAAATCTCAGAACTGGTTGGCCAGAAATAACAAATATATAGCAGGGAAAGCAGCTGATGAGATCATTCATCAGTAAATCATCCTTTGTCACTTTTGTCTGTTAAATGTTCTGCAGTAACTGACAACAGGATAACTTTTGTTTAGTAAAATAGTGCAGTGCCACTTTTTATCACTAGATGGAGACTCTTTTCTTTCCCACATAACCTTTATACTGTTCACAGTCTCCGTTGCTCAAGGCACAAAAATAATTTCAGCTTTGAGATGGTCAGGAATTAAATCTAAGAATGCGGCACAGCACTGTGCACTGACAATGACAGAATATATGTTTAGTCAAATGATCTTAGAGTCAATCTAAGGGATTAATGTCAACATTTAAACAGCAGATTAAAGAAACTGAAGTAGAAATGGGTTACATCTCTATAAAGATTGGGAAATCAGTATTAATTGATCTAAACTGCCAAAATACTTGTGGATATACAAACAGCATGTGCAACGACAAGCATTTACTGGTGTTTCATAATGATTTATACGTGTAAATCATTATGAGATTATAGTCCAGATATAGCTCAAACTTTTTTATTTTCTTAGATAAGAGGGCCAATGGGTTGATTCTCCATCTGGGACTCCAAAAAATTGATTTCCCCCTCACTCCCTGTACTTGTGACACCAGAACACAGGGAGAAGGTGGAAATAGGACAGGACACCAATAAAAACCTCACATAGATTCTAACCCATCACCCATTTATTTATTGCTCTCTCTGTCCCCATTAGTGAGATTCGTCAGTACCTTCTGCCTTTCTACCGCCGTCAGCAGCACAGGAAGTAACAAGAAATCACCCCAGTGGCAACAAATACAAAATTCTTGATAGAGCTTTCATTTTTTTTAACCACTCTGTCCAAAGTGTACAGGCAGGGTAAGTAGAACATGCTGTGACATGCTGAGTATTATAACTCCACAGACACAACACAGACACACATTATACCTTGCATTATCTTGCATCCTGCAACATAATTCAGGCTAAAATTAAGGGAGTGCCTCCTGGCCTCAATGCATTCCCTAGTAGAAATGGTCTTGATAGTGTGTGACGTGTAGGAACTTGGGGCTTTCAAGGTAAAATTCATGCACACTGTTTACAAAAAGTCATAGTGGACACTACACCAGAGCTCACATCTCCTATAAGGGTAATCTCCAAAATATCAATAGTAATCGCATCTGATGGAAAAAGACAAGCAAACTTGAAATCCCGAACCAGACCAACAGGAGGTCATCAATGTACCCCCCTCCCCCCCATAACATACAATTCTCTGTCCATAAGGTTCCCTTTCACAAAGGTGCAGTAAGTAAGGTGCAGGAGTAATCACTGTACCTACTAATGTGAAAATTGCAATGCCGCTATGGCAAATGGGTGAGGAATAATACAACATGATTTCCAAGATAACCCAAGCATAATCCTTTTGTAAGATAATTTTTTAAATGTGTGCAGGTAGTTTTTATATCTCCGATTTACCTTGGCAACTGCAAGTTCATACCCACCCACTTATCTAATTGCTGCAAAAAATACCCAATACCAACCACAATCATATGTCCTTCTAAAGGCTCACCAACCTTGTGGACTTTGGGCAAATGACATCAAATTAGGGTGACTGCACTTTCCAATATCCCACTACTTTTCTAGTGAGAACCCCCATAATTTCACCCATGGAAACCAAATCAGAAAGAACATGTTGGAAAGTCAGGGTAGGAACTGTACACAAGCAATGATAGACTGTACTATCCTGTAACTGTCTAGGAGCCTCTATTTCATCATTTTAGATTACAATATAGCTATCTTTATCTGCAATACTAATTCCCAAATTTCTGTTATGTTTCATTGTTGGTATAGCAATAAATTCTGTAAATACTCTAATAAATATTGTAGATTACCAAATTTCTGTCACCACAGCGAGCCAGCACACTATACCTATAATGTTCAACTTGCAACTTTTAGGGATCAGGTAAAAATTATATTGCAGTGAGATGACTTTAAAATCTACAAAAAAAGCAAAGTAAGAAAGAAAGAAAAAATTTCAATTTAGCCCAGCATATTTGATTAAAAAAACTATGAAAACTTACCCTGATGACGTATCTGGAAGAGTTTTTATCATCTAAGTTGACTGTAAGTGAGAAGAAGACGGCAGTGCTGTATACTCCTTGTGTCTTATAAAGCAGTTCATTAAAGTCCCATTTGCTTTTGGCCTTATCTGGAAAATCCCATCCTCCACAATCCTCCAAGACCTGCAGCATTGGTTGGATCCCCAAACGATCAATCTCCTTCATGTTGAGACAAGAACGGAAGAATTCTTTCACCTTCCTTTCAGAAGATCCTCTGTGCTTTCTGCGCACAGGCTGTAGTAGTAGATGTTGCAGCTTTTCTTCATTCTGTTCACCTATAGCTGCAATGGTGCCATAGATGAGCTTGTCCTCTGGAATTCTATGCCTCCTAAGCCAACCCCCACAAGCAAATGAGTAGAAGTCATTGCAAGGTGGTATTGTTGGATCTATGTTGCTGCTGATAAATTTGGAAGCCCTCATGAAAGCTTTTCTCTCTTGGCAGTCTTCTAAACACTGACCATCTTGTTCCATAGACAGATATTTTAACACCAGCATACACCCCAAAATGACGCACAGACCCGCTGCAAAGACCAGCCCTGAAAGCAGACATGTCTCTCTCCGGCTCCATCGTGGGATACCTTTAGACTGCTTTTTGGAGCTCACCTGAATGTTGAATCCATTGGAGAGCGTGCTACTGCTGTTGAATTTGCTCACATACCTGACTTCCTGGAAATCATCATAGTGGGCTGTGAGAGAATAGGTTTTCTCCATGTCCGCTAAACTTAACATGTGTTTTTTGGAGCAGAGTCTGAAATTATAGAGACAAAAATGGAGCTGTGAAACTTTTCATGTTATTCCAGAATCTTAGTAACAGGAACCTGTAAAATACATACAACCTATTATCATCACAAGTAACATTGTAAGCACTGCAGCATTTCATGTTCCTTAATCAAACATAAATACCTATCAAGCCACCAGTTAACACTCATATTTTACACATATTGTTTCATATTTTTTCTTACATGTATCACAAAAAATGTTTTTTTCTGTAAATGAGCACATCAGTATGTGGTGGAAAAATTAGATGGTATTCGCATAGTATATTGGAAGTCTAGTATGCAATCTATCCAAACATTTTCAATCTAGCCCAAATTTTTTTTTTCATTTTTAAAAAAGTGGAGATTAGTAAGTGAGGTTTTCCCACACATACTGATCCTGTAGCACTCATACAAGAAATGGTGGTGTATATTTGCTACCCGGACAGGAAGGCATGGAAATCAATAAAAACATTGCTAGATGTTCTGAGCCTTCATCTTGCAATTTGTTTTTTGCCTATGTTCACATTGAAAACGTTTCCCGTTACTTCCTGTCCCGACAGAAAGTGATGGGAAATTTCCTCAACAGAGATGCAAATAGCAATAAAAACCTGCTTTATTCATATATAAAATAACAAGTATGGACTGGAGTTTGGGTTTAATAGAGTTTAGTTTGAGGAAACACTTGATAGAATGTAATGTTTCCTACAGAGACCAGCTAAAGGAAAAAGACCCTGTGAGGAAAACTGATGTTACATACAGGCCATTCAAATCAGAGAAGCAATGCTTTCCCCACTTTACTGACTGAAATCTTAAATAATGATGTGCATCATTGACTCTACACAAAGGCTACATATATGGAGTCAGATATTACCAAGTAACATTGCATAAGAATGGTGCACAGAAACGATCATTTAATGATAAAATTGCCTTTTTTGTGCAATAAATATATTTAAATATATAAAAACTACTCGTTTGGGTTTGTCCTAATATAAGCCATGATGTAACAACAGTAATCACAATCACAAAATGAGATCCATCCACTGCTGAATAATCCAATTAACCTTGTTAGTCGTGAATAACCTTTGAGTTTCGGCAACCCTTCATACTCTGCTCAGTTTTAGAATCAACCTTTTTGCTAGACAGGCCTCTTACTTTATGGCTTCAATTGAGATCTTGAGAATGTCCAACACAAGCAATTAAGGACAGATAATATTAATCTACTCTTTCCCTATTATTAGGATTATTAGTATAATATTCTTATAAATTACTCCTCTGATAGTTTCAAAAATGTCTTTAATCACAAGAGTGTAAAGATACTCAACTAAATTCTTCAGGGCCACTGACCTTTTGTTTCATTGTCTGGCTCATTATTATTAATCCTTTTATATATTAACTCCTTCAGATCTGCGCTATAGCCAAATGACGGCTATAGTGCGGATCTGCTTTGCTGGGAGGGCGTCAATAGACATCCTCCCCTTTGAAAGCCGCCGCGACCCCCGTCAGGGCGCGCTGTGATCACCCGAGTCAATGAGACTCGGGGATCACAGATCGGAGTAAGGGGTCGATCCCGACCCCTTACCACATGATCAGCTGTCAGCCAATGACATCTGATCACGTGATGTAAACAGAGGATCGTTAATCTTTTTTTTTTATTCTTACGCTGACAGCCGATCGCCAGCTCCTGTTGAAGTGACATTGGTCCCAAGCAGGGAGAGGCAAAGCCACCTCATATGTGCCCACAGTGCCCACAAATCCGTGCAAACAGTTCCCACCAATCAGTGCCCACCAGTACACCAGTGCCACCTATCAATGCCCATGATTGCCATCTATCAATGCCCACCAGTGGTGCCTCATCAGTGCCACCTAGCAGTGCTGCCTATCAGTGTTGCCTACCAGTGCCCATCACTGCCACCCATTAGTGCCCATCGGTGCCAGCTATCAGTGCCACCTATTAGTACCCTTCGGTGCCACCTATCAATGCCCTTCAGTGCCACCCATCAGTGCCCACCAGTGCCACCTCATCACTGCCCACCAGTGCCACCTATTAGTGCCCACCAGTGCCGCCTATCAGTGCCGCCTATTAGTGCCCATCAGTGCTGCCTTATCAGTGCCCATCAGTGTAGCCTCATCAGCGCACATCAATGAAGGAGAAAAATTACCTGTTTGCAAAATGTATTAACAAATTATAAAATGGTTTTGTATTTTTTTTTTATTCTGACTTTTTTTATTTTTTTAACAAAAAAGAAAAAACCGAGAGGTGATCAAATACCACCAAAATAAAGCTCTATTTGTGGGAAAAAATGATAAAAATCATCCATTTGGGTACAGTGTTTTATGACCACGCAATTTTAATTCAAAGAGTGACAGTGCTAAAAGCTGAAAATTGGTCTGGGCAGGAGGTGGGTTTATGTGCCCAGTAAGCAAGTGGTTAAATGTGTATTGTCATTTTCCAAAACAAAAGCTTTGCAGAATTTGTAGAAGTTATATAACATCTAATAATAACGTGTGTTGCAAAGTAATTAAATGAATAGTTACTGGGTTTAAGTGTGCACTTACTTAAATCGGACATTCACCTTTCTCACCAACTTTGAAAATGTTTAACCTTTCCTTTCACGCATCCTTTAACACAATTGCACATTTATTTATTAATTTAAACCTTTTAATTATTTCTATTATTTCTGATTTTTTTTTAGTAACCATTACTGCACTTTCTGATTTCTTGCTTAGGTGAGAATGATGTCCCCCAGCTACCTACAGCTTTTTTGGATAATCACGTCAAGCATCCTGGGAGGCGTCAGGTCATTCTAAAGATCATGAGCTGCATCATCACAGGGATGGCTGTTTCTTTCTGGTCCTTTCCAACTGCAAGAACCAGGAAGAGACATCGGCTCTCAGATGATGTAAGAGAAGAAGATGAGATGAGATGGACCTAATTTAAAAAATTTTCTGCAAATTATTGGGTGATGGAACTGAACATGAGTTCACCTTTATTCATTTACTAAACTTTAATTTATTTATTAATTTATTAATCAGGCCTAGGACTGAAAGAGAAAGCAACCAATAGGAAGTACATAAGGAGATCATCCTTTACCGACTTTTGATGATATGAATAAATATATTGGTTTATAGGAAAAAATATGGTGCATCTGAAAACTTTCATTTGTTTTCTAACTACCCATACCCAACTCTTCCCAGCAAACATTTACCATTTTGATTCACTGAGGAAGAAAGTTGAGACTTATTGGTTTTTAGTTTTAGCCTTCCCTTTCCATTTTAGCATAGAGAGAACAAAGATTGTGTCTTCTGTGGCCTATGGTGATTCCCATAGCAGAGGTATTTAGGCAGGAAGGGGCTGAGTCAGAGGTAGTTATTGGTTGGTCATGGGAGTGGGAAGGACCATACATAAGGAGATGTAGTGTCGAACCTAAGTGGGGATATCGCTTGGCGGAACCCTGAAACAGGACTGTTAGCTAGCCATGTTACTATTAGTTAGGAATCATTGCAAGCTACAGATATGAGACACCAAGTATAAACCAAGCATAAAGTATAGCCCAAGGCCAGCTTAATATATTCTGTTGCATTGCCATATAAATCATGAACAACTGTGATATGGGTATAGCTAAGAATTGTACATATCTGGCATTTATTCAGTAGTATAATTTGCTGGTTAATTGAATCATCTGTTCTGATTTACTGTGAGATTCTACAGTGAATGGAAATGGGGAACAAAGTGTAAACCTTAATTTCAGCCTTATGGGTGATGGAGAATAGGATTTAAAAGGAAGGAGGAGCAGCCAATTTGGGCATTGGGACAGTGGTGGCTGGTGACAGAGGTTCTTTTGGAGGGGTGGATTGGTGGCTGTAAGGTCTACTCTTGTAAGCAGCTGGGACCCTATATTAGAGCCCGCTGCATAACAGAACCCTCCTATGGACTGAACCTCGACCATGGGTAAATGAGGCCTCGTGAGGTATATATCAGCTTTCCTCTATCCCTTCAAACTGAAGTGTAACGTATGTAAATAACTGGTGGAGGAAAATCAGTGTTTAATGCTATTTTCCTCAAAATTACTTTCTTGTCAGTGATGTGACAGGTTGTAAAGGCTTTTAATGATTTAATGATAATAATTGTGGGGCCTGGTGGGGTGCTAACCCAAAAGAACAATTCCATCATGCTAATACTTCACCTAAATAACCAATTTAAACTGACAGCACGCAGTTCCCCCATGCTGAAAGCAAAAGGAAGAGAACCCCTTTGTTAGGGAGAGAGTACGAGCAGTGTTATGGAGAGGTAACTGAAAAGTAGGTAAAGAGTAGGATTCCCTTTTCAGGGTATTTCTTCTGCCATCTTCTTGGAACTGTTTCCCACCATCAGTTGGATAAACTGCAAGAACGGTTGGGATCTCAGGGCAAGGGAAGTGTTCCTTGGGCATTGTGTGGTCTGCAAGCTCATATTAAATTGTTATTAAAAAAGGTCTTTGCTGACAGACATTTTCTTTCTGCTTTAAGAACCAAGTGTATTGACTCCTCCCACTTTTTGGGTACTCTGATTAAGCCTTGCCCACACACAGTTTGCCCTGCTGCATTCTGAACACTTTAGGTCACTCTGCACATCATCATCAAATGTTTTGGTAGACTCATTCAGTAGGTCATTAAATAAGAATTCCAATTATGGGAAATTTACATAGTTACATTGGTCCAGCTTAAATTTATGTACGTATATATGTACTATATTTGTTAGAGATGGAAATCACTGTAGTAGGCACCAATACTATTGTGATCTCCAAACTCTTTCAAGGTTCTGTGCCAAGCAGTTGCCCTGCTGCATTCTGAACACTTTAGGTCACTTGCTGGGCCCAGCATGGGTGCCATTCAGGGAGTGAAAAGAGAAAACCCGCTCCAGGTGATGTAATCCCCTCTCTGAAGTGCAGGTGCCAGTCCAGTCCGCGGTCTGGATACAACAGGCAAAGTGTACACCGAGATGACCGCACTCCAATCTTCAGCGGAAAATATAGCTTTATTCCATAAAATCCATAAAGACATCAAGAAAACACGATACATAAGGACAAGAAGCAGCACGTTTCACAAAGTAATTTGCTTAAACATAACCTAGGTTATGAATTTGTTTTACAAATTTAGCATATGACTTCATGTAACGTGTCAACCATACTGCTTCTTGTGCTTGATGTCTTAATGGATTTTATGGAATAAAGCTATATTTTCTCTGAATATTGGAGGGTGGTCATCTACTTGAACATTTTGCCTGTCATTCAGGGAACTCTTTGCATTTTCTCAATGACTGCAAAATAATCTCTGATTGCAGGAGGTAAAGAGGTGGGCAGTGGGGTCACGAACTCCACCTCATCCAAGAGAACAGTTTGAATTAATTGGGAAAATGCAAGCCTGTACTGAGCTATTGACCTTCGCTGTTCAGTAAGCAGCAGGGCAGTCGCTCAGCACTGGAATTTGAAAGCTAGCGCAAATCATTGTAGTAGCGGTGTCTACTACAGGTGATTTACAGCTTCCAAGGGGATCCTACAGGTATGGCACATACATGTTTACGTTGGTACAAGCTATTCCAATGCAAGCTCATATTAAATTGTTATTGAAAAAGGTCTTTGCTGACAGACATTTTCTTTCTGCTTTAAGAACCAAGTGTATTGACTCCTCCCACTTTTTGGGTACACTGATTAAGCCTTGCCCACACACAGTTTGCCCTGCTGCATTCTGAACACTTTAGGTCACTCTGCACATCATCATCAAATGTTTTGGTAGACTCATTCAGTAGGTCATTAAATAAGAATTCCAATTATGGGAAATTTACATAGTTACATTGGTCCAGCTTAAATTTATGTACGTATATATGTACTATATTTGTTAGAGATGGAAATCACTGTAGTAGGCACCAATACTATTGTGATCTCCAAACTCTTTCAAGGTTCTGTGCCAAGCAGTTGCCCTGCTGCATTCTTAACACTTTAGGGCACTTGCTGGGCCCAGCATGGGTGCCATTCAGGGAGTGAAAAGAGCAAACCCGCTCCAGGTGATGTAATCCCCTCTCTGAAGTGCAGGTGCCAGTCCAGTCCGTGGTCTGGATACAGCAGGCAAAGTGTACACCGAGATGACCGCACTCCAATCTTCAGCGGAAAATATAGCTTTATTCCATAAAATCCATAAAGACATCAAGAAAACACGATACATAAGGACAAGAAGCAGCACGTTTCACAAAGTAATTTGCTTAAACATAACCTAGGTTATGAATTTGTTTTACAAATTTAGCATATGACTTCATGTAACGTGTCAACCATACTGCTTCTTGTGCTTGATGTCTTAATGGATTTTATGGAATAAAGCTATATTTTCTCTGAATATTGGAGGGTGGTCATCTACTTGAACATTTTGCCTGTCATTCAGGGAACTCTTTGCATTTTCTCAATGACTGCAAAATAATCTCTGATTGCAGGAGGTAAAGAGGTGGGCAGTGGGGTCACGAACTCCACCTCATCCAAGAGAACAGTTTGAATTAATTGGGAAAATGCAAGCCTGTACTGAGCTATTGACCTTCGCTGTTCAGTAAGCAGCAGGGCAGTCGCTCAGCACTGGAATTTGAAAGCTAGCGCAAATCATTGTAGTAGCGGTGTCTACTACAGGTGATTTACAGCTTCCAAGGGGATCCTACAGGTATGGCACATACATGTTTACGTTGGTACAAGCTATTCCAATGCAACTATGTAATAATTGCTATACCTAAACTTCAGATTTAAAGTCACTAATATTTGCATGTTGTTTAATGTAGACCCTGATCACTGTTTAAAAGATTGTCTACAACTACAGAAAAGACATACCAGCGAATTAGAAATCATCTTTCATTGTTATTACTTCTCAAACCGATGAAAACTGGCATGTGATTAAGAGCCCTACTCTATGGACTGTTTTATTAGAAATCCTCAAATTACCTTTGCATAGACTTGTTTGGAAAATGTCCAGATACAACAAGAGCAGGCTTCTATAAACTCTGGCTTACAGGGACAAAAAGTAGTATAAAAAAACACTGCTGCTAAAAAACAATTTGCCAGCATATGTCTCTATACCAGTTAACTTGGTTGCTGGCATCCCCCAAATCACAGAGGCATATAATTTGAGGTCATACATCACTGTTTTCAATTGTATCCCACAACCCTAGTTTGTTCTGCATACTCTCACACTCGGTCAGGGGGAGGCTGCCAGAGCTGACTGGAACGGTGCATATCCCTGATTTATTTCAGTAATAATGCTCCAACATCATTTCACTTTATGCTGTTCCTGTACCTCCTATAAATATGTAACATTCCCGGGCGCTCGCACAGAAATAGAATAACCTCATGGTCCTTCCCAAGAAGACATAGGTTTGGACCAATGCCAGAATAGCCATGCATTCAGAGAGGTCTCCTTGGTGCTGCAGGGTTAATAAAAAAAATCATTTTAACCCATTAAGTGCTGTAGCAGGGAAGGCACACTTAATTTGGAATGGGAGCTTGAAATCAATGTAGATATATCAAAAGGCTTATCACGGCACATCTGTGTATGTTAATGTGCATTGTAGCATATTTTTAACATGTGTTGCAATGCACTGTGAATTAAATGTCTTAATGTGCATCTCATTTGAATGAAAAGCACATAAATGAAAAATACATAGGTGTGAATAGGCCATTAGTAGAACTCCTAAATGTCAGTTTGAAATGACTACCTTTCTATATTGGAACATTCAGGACTTTACCTATCATTATTATTCATTATATATTCACTGATGTTTTTATAATTATAGTTTTAGAAATTCTGTGTTTGTCCATCCATCTTTATTTGTTGCCTTTGTACTGATTTAATTGTTACCTATGTATTGCACGCACGTCTATTGTATCTGTGTCCATGCCAAATGGAACAAAAAGTATCTGTACAGTTTTATCTTGTCACCAGAGATGGATTGGGTACAAATGTCACTTAATTCAATTTTCTCTTTCCCAACACTAGTAGGTGTTTTATTGGCAATAATAATTTGAATTTCTTTTAATGTACCTCTGAGGGAATTCAAAAGAAAATCAATAAAAAGCAAGCAGTGAAAACAGCTGTAACATACATCACATTTAACAAGGGGAAATTTCATGCCAAGATTTGCTTGCAATAATAAGCATGGTTTTATACATTAGCTAAGGCTGAACGCTATCAAATGATCAGGACATTTTTAATTATTTTACATACATTTATATGTAACAACACAATACACATTCAATAAACCTGCACAACATTGTTTGTATCAATGGTGATGGTGAATACAAAGGGAAATTAATTAACTAGCTGTAAACATAATAAATATATATGAGATATATAAGGCCCATTCACCAGTATGCATAAGTTATTCTCTGCCCACTGGTGTGTGTTGTGTAGGGGCAGTGCAAAACACAATTACAGAGCATCACAGTGCTTACATTTTCTTCTTTTTCTTTTCAACTTTATTGAAATGTCACAAAATGACATTTCATTCAACTTTAGTGCATTGCAACATGCTACCCAAAAATGCATCCTGTCCTATTTTTTGTAGCACAAGCCAACGCAATGTGTTGGTGTGAACCAAATAGCACATAAGGTAAATTGCCTTGTCTATGTGTTGGGACTGTGTTGGGCAGCATTCATGTGGCGTGAATTGGCCCTAAATTTAAAAAATATGGGTGACTATACATTTCCAGCAAACGGGTATCGCTCTAAGTATTGTTTCTGAGGACAAAACATTTTAAAATAAACATTTATGATGAAGTCAGTCCTAATGTTCATGTTATCAATTTGTATGTTTGTTAAGCATTTTCTCATTGCATTGAAGACTTGTTAATGCAAAGCTGTGATACTCCTACCAGGATTGCAACCTGGGTCATATAGCAATGGCTATAAGGGAAATCTGTCATGAGAGAAAAACAGGAGCTGTTAGCCTTCTTCTGAAAAATCTAGATCCCTGGCTATCTCTGGTCTTAATAATTCCCGAGTCACATACCTAAAACAAGTATGCAGCAAGTAAAGACGGTATAAAGTTGGAACTCTAGATATGTATCTCCAACTTTCCTAATGCATATTTTTCCCAAGTCATTGACTCAGAAAGTATTGAAGTTTATATCCAGATTAAACTTTTTATTTTTAAATATTGGATAAAATGGTGTAGGATTAGAATCCATGTAAAGTTTTTGCTGCTATACAGGACTCCATTAAAAAGATTTTCCCTCACTTTCTGTCCTGGTGATAATGGTTTCACCAGGCAGAAAGTGAGAGAATATTTGCAACATGGACAGCAATATACTGTATATCTAACTGGAGTTTTAGCCTCCCTATACTCTACTAACAAAATAGCATTTCTATTTCTTTCTATGCTGCTGTTGGAGATTTACCCTCACTTCCTGCCTGGTGAAACTGTTGTCACCTGGACAGGAAGTGAATGGAAATTGCTCGAATAGAGTTCTGAATTGCAATAGACCAGGGGGGTTCTAATCTCTTCCTGTTCTGTTCAAAACAAAGAAAAAAAAAAAGGGTTTGGCTTCACATACACTTTAAGGGCCCATTTACATTGGAACGTGGTGCAAGAAAGGCACACGCTGCATGTTTCCCACACTGCACATTAAGGCGCTGCCCTTGCAAGACCTGTGTGGGTGCCAATTACTTGTTAATGGCAACCAAAACGCTTCTTGCAGATGCAACGCATTTGTGGCTACCAAAGTGCATGGTACCACAATACCATGCAGTTTGGTGTGGCGTGATCTGAAAAAGTAGTGTTTACACTAATTTTCCATGATCCGGCAGCCCATTGAAATGAATGGAACACACACGTTCCAGTGCTAACTGGTCCTAAAGCCAAAAACAGCCAGATAATATTTTTTAGAAATAGATCAGTAAGGCCAGGTTCACACATATGCAAATTGGATGTGGGTTTCCCCGCATCCAATTCACATGACAGGAGAGTGTGACCAGCTTTCAATGGAGCCAGTTCACATAGCTCCTTGGCGGCCGCGGCCTGCACTTAAAATGGGTCCTGTATGTCTTTGGTTCCGATTCAGGTGCAAAGTCAGGCAAAAATTCGGACCTGATTCGCACCTGAATTGGTGAACAGGGACGCAACAGACCCCATGCTGTGAGCCATGGCCGCAGCATATGTGAACGGGGCCTAAATGTTTTTTCCTGGTACCAACATGGTAGCATACATATGGTAGTATGCTGCCATGGATTGCTGCCAAAAAAGGAAAATTAAGGTAAGTATATGATCCAAGTTTCAGTTTTTCTGGCGCCTTTCCATGGTAATATACTACCACATGTATGCTACCATGTATTGGCACCAGGAAAGAAAAATTAGTATTAGTATTTGATACAATTTTCTGTTTCCATGACTGACTTATTTTATGTAATGAGCCACAGGTGATACCAGACAGCTCATCCAGCACTGCAGTGTTTTAGAAGACACTAGTACCTGTCAGGACCTGATCATCAGTATCTAGCTCCAAGAAATGTGTCTTGATTGACTGAGTTCAGAGTCTATTTAAACCTCTCCAAGCAAGCAATTATTTGCTAAGAAATTGGCCTGGTGTGCAAATCACAAATGTGTGCCTTCTGTGCACCTGGATCATTTATATTGGATCTTGTTCTTGGTATTGTCTCTGATCTTATCCTGGCCTGACATCTTTACCTCACTTTTCCTTAGGTTGCTTTTCTACAGGATGATGAACATGTGTTACTATTCTCGCATATGATGTTACTTTTTTTTTCCTAGCAATGTATGCCAGCTGCTTTCTCTGAATCTACAACAGCTATATTGATGCTGATAATTTGTGCTGAATATATTTTTCAGATGTGATAACTGTGTGCTTAAAAATAGAATGCAGTATAGACTTCCTTGATGGTATGGGTCATGAAGGTTAACATATATACAAGTATTTGGTGTTAAAATGAATCTGATTTAACATATAGTACACAGACTCTCTTGCCACAAACCAAACACTTAAATTTTCTGAAGCCAACAAAAGACTTGTTGCCTGAACCTGGCCTATCTACCCAATCACATTCCTCCAGCTTGGAATAAGGTTGAGCTTAGCAATGCTTAATACCTAGAGTGTCTTTTAAACTGCCTTTATGCCCTTGTGTTCCTGCGAGGGGACACCTTTTGTTCTCAGATATTATGTGAAGTCATTAACACTGTTGAATTGAAGCTTGTAGCAGTAGTAGTAGCCTTTACACAAACTGATACTACTTTTGGGATTAAAAGCTGACTGCCACTGCAAGGGACACCCCTACTGAATCTGGTTTGAATGCTGTTTGGAGTCTACTGGAGCAAAGCAAATGTCTGCTAGGTGTTTACATTTTACCTCTCTCCATTGTCTGCTTGCCACTACCAAACATGTTTAGTGCCTAGCCAGCCTTTCCTGAGGTCCCATACACTATGCATCCTGTGTCTGCTAAGATGAAATACCTTCCTTTTGCACACCATACTGGAATTGAACCATATAACAATTCCTAATTGGTCACGATGAATAAAATGGATAAGATATGCTGTCAGCACACCAACAAGCTTGTTTCTTAAGTGCAAAGCTCTTTGTTATTGTATGACCACATAGACAATGTTTTGGGGCCACACAGGGACCCTTATCAGCCCTCTGGAAGGCTATGTTCCATTGCATTTGCCAAACCCAGTGGAGTATACTCTAATATCTCAATTGATCTTAAAGGCCACAATTCGGATCCCACTCAACAGGTTTATTATCAGACCTACATTTACAAGTGCAAGATGATGTAGCTCAATTTCTGCTTTTCTTCTGTGCCACTTCACCTGACTTTAGCTCTGCATAGACTATTTGGCATAGTCCCACACCTGTCTCAGCATGTATCATTGGCTTAAAATATGGTACAGGGACTTCTTTTCCAAAAAACCAAACACACCAATATTCAGGAGATGGGGAAAAAAAATCTTTTGCTTGACCCTGGCCTATGTGCCTGACCACATAACTCAGCCACCTGCCCATACTTAGCATAAGGCTGAGCTTGGCACTGTTTAGTCACTTGATCGACTTCTAAGTTGCCTCCATACTCTCTCAACTCTATAACATAGATAAGATATGTTTTCAGCACACCTACAAGTTTGCTTCTAAAGTAAAGTCTTCTTTTATATATGATCAAATAGAGAGCCAATGATTCAGGATCACACAGGAAATCTTCATCACGCTAAAGTTGTCTTTTTATGTGGTCGCACAATAAAAAAGAGCTTTGCATTTAAAAGTAGCTTGTCAATGTGCCGACGGCATATCTTGTCCCTGTGTCTGTTAATATCCTATCTGCTGGCCATCTTTCATTTTGGTGAGGTCCAGTCTGTAAGCTAGCCTACATTTAATGAGTTCCTGTTTGCATCTCAGCCTGCTTCTGCCTCGGTCCTGTATATTGTCTAGTCTCACCTTTCTGAAGATTTGTCTGTTTCTGACTGCCTAGCCTGTGTCTGTTAGAGCCTATTTTCTTACGGAGGCCTCTCTTAAAGTTCTTTCTACAGTTCTTCTGAGGTGTGGTGTGCAACTCAACAATCGTTTTTCAAGTACTGTCCTGAAAGCTGCTAGTTTCTAAACATCAATTAAAGCCAGCGCTTTGCAAATTGGTCCCAAAGTCAGTTGCCACTGAATTTGCCCCACTGCCAATGATAAATGATATTGCCTATAATTCCAGTCAGTGTCTGTAGGCTGCAAACCTTTGCTTGCTTTGAAAATCCCACTGGGCTTCTGGTGCCTTGGGAAAATTGGAACACCTACTAGGTGCGTTAGTAAGACCTTAAAAAAAATTATCAATGTCATTTGTGATTAGCTCTTCTTTAAAAATATATATCCCATTGCATTTGTCAACCCTAGTGGGGTATTTTCTGATATATCAATGGATCTAAAAGGCCACAATTTTGATGCAACAGCTTTGTGGAAGATCCCAATCATGTTCCAACTGGTCTAACTTCAGAGCTACATTTACAAGTGCCATATGGTCCAGAACCTTTTTGCTTTTCATCTATACCACTTGAATTCAGATCTACATTGACTATCTGACATAGCCCCTCACCTGTACCAACATGCATCACTGGCAAATTGTACATTAAAGAGAACCTGTAGTTTGCTCACATAATTTGTAATAAAAACATCTTTGCCATTCTGAAGCTTCCCTCCAATCACTTTGCATATTATTTTATATATACTGTGATTCTGTACAGCCAAATATGCTGCAGAAATCTCCCTCCACCGAGTCTGGCTGCAACCATTTTAACTGTGGGCAGCTGAAGCTGCTGCTTGTTCACTTCCTAGATTTACACAGACACACAGAGGTACACCTCCAGCTCTGCAGCCCTGCAGCTTTCATTGGCAATCTTATGACTCATCCCCCTCCCTTTCTGGCAAACTCTCACGAGAGTGAGAGCTGTGCAAGATGTCATAAGCCTAGGCTTTTTACCAGACAAAAACAGGAAGTGGGCTGTATAAGGTATTTACTGACAAAAAAAAAAATGTTTTACTATCCAAAGTTAAAACAACAAGGGCAGAAGATTTAATAGATGGAAAGTTGAAAAAAAATGACTGAAGGTCTGCTTTAAGTATCAGAACTGACTTACCCTGTTCCACAAGATGTAGCTTAAAACCAGAACCATGCTGCCTGATCCAACTCTAGACTTGCCTCCTCTTGTACCACCTGGTTCTCCTAAAGACCTGTCCTGATTAGTGCCACCTGGACCTGACCTGCCTCTACTAAGGGATCCATCTTATGTTCTGCCTCCTTCTCTACCACCTAATCTACTGCCAAACCTGCCCCTTTCTGTAGAATTGCTTCAACTTCTATTACCTGGCTGCCTTCCCTCCAGCATTGCCTGTGTCACCTAATGGCAACTAATGGCAAAATCAGCTTCTACCCATGTCTACTCATTCAACTGCTGATCAGCACTCACCTTTGTCTTCTAATTTGGTTCAACTTTTTAATTGAAAAATGGCGATGTTAAAAAGAAACCTTTTCAGAAAGGGGACCTACTTACCAACTGTGATGATGTGTTCTGACTCTTTGTTCACATGTTGGACGTATGCAAGGAGTCAAATCTCAGATGATACAAGTATCACTGTGATTTTATGAAGAGACTGGTACATGCTAAGACCTTTTTAAACCTTACTAGCACTGGTTCTACATTGACTGGAATATCAACCTGTTAAACCCTTCCAAGTCCATAGTGAATTGCTATAATAGTGTTTGTGTACATGGTCACTGGGAGTGTATTTCCAGTGCTCCTGGCTATTTACCTGGATTAATTTTGAACATTTATTTCTGTTATTTTTCTGGCAACAGCATAATAATCAAGTGGCTTGTTTAACTGTCTTGGAGAATGACCTGTCTTGACTGGACTCTCTACTTATGCTGCTTACCACAGCCTTATCCTGCTTGCCCACTTACATACCACAGCTGCCTTGACCAGCCCATTTATCTTATCAGGTACTTCAGGCATCTTCCCTTGCTTTATATAACATTGACTCTGGGACTGCTTATTTCCTTTTTTTCCCTGTATTTTCGAGACATTTAATTTTTAGATTTTCAACCTGTAGCTCAGATGGAAGACAGAATAATAAATGTTACCCTTTTCTAGTTATGGTAAAAACTACTACTGGATTTACTACCTTCAAAATAACATGGGCGGGGGGTGATTTTCTAAAACTGGAGAGTGCAAAATCTGGTACAGCTCTGCATAAAAACCAATCAGCTACCAGGTTTGATTGGCTACCGTGCACGTCTGCACCAGATTTTGCACTCTACAGCTTTAGTAGATCAACCCCATTGTGTGCTTGTGACAGTAGCACAGTTAATACAAAAAAAAGATAAATACTGTATCTTCAGTACTGTTCATTAAACAATATATAAAATGCAGACAGGACCACTAAAATTAATGAGCAATATCAAGAAAGAAATTACATTTTTTAACATATACCTGAAATGGTTGGAGGAATATACACTTTGACTAAAATCCAAGATGGAATAAAACAAACGCTCCAAATTATGTTTATTCTATTTAACTAAAAAAGTATGTGTCCTACTTCACCTAAACATGGCAAAAAATGTCATTGTTAGGAATGTGATTAGCTGAGAGCTCAGTCAGTTGGCATCAGGTCCTTTAGACAGTGATATTAGTATTAAAGAGCTATGCATAGCACAAATATCATATTACTTTGTGGTACAAGTAAATAAAATAATGCTTTTTGTCTGCTTCATCTCTTTCCCACATGAAGGCATGCCACTGGTCCTTATACACTCTTATGCCCCATACACACGGTCTGATTTTCCGACAGAAAATGTTCGATGGGAGCTTTTTGTCGGAAATTCCGACCGTGTGTAGGCTCCATCGGACATTTTCCATCGGAATTTCCGTCACACAAAATTTGAGAGCTGGTTCTCAAATTTTCAGACAACAAAAGCCGTTGTCGGAAATTCCGAATGTGTGTACACAATTCCAACGCACAAAGTGCCACGCATGCTCGGAATCAAGCAGAAGAGCAGCACTGGCTATTGAACTTCATTTTTCTCGGCTCGTCGTGCGTGTTGTACGTCACCGCTTTCTTGACGTTCGCAATTTCCGACCAACTTTGTGTGACCGTGTGTATGCAAAACAAATTTGAGCCAACATCCGTCGGAAAAAATAAAAATGGATTTTGTTGTCGTAATGTCTGATCAATGTGCGATCGTGTGTACGTGGCATAACACTATCACTTATCTCACAGAACAACTATATAAGCAAACTTAGTTACCACATAGGTTACTAGGTGTTTATTATAAACCTGATGGAAAGTATATTACCACAATCCAAACTTTTGCACATATTAGGTCTACATAGTGCTGATTCTATTTTTTTATACACATATGTAATCATCACTCTTGTGGCTGCGGAAATTAGTTTAGGGTGCAGCACTAAAGGCATTATTTATGTACCGAGTACTGATTCATTTAACATGCAATACATCCACAAAACATTGCTCCTCAAATGTGTTCCCCAAACATTAAATGGGACACTAAAGTCATAAATTACCTCTACTGAGACCTCTGGCTTTAATGCAGTGACTTCACTCCAGTCACCGCTCTGCAATGGCATATTGGGAACCAAATACCAACTCGTCATTATGCATGGAAAATACACCCATTGTACCCTCTGGAATTTTTTAGTCTGGTGCTTGTACACATGGATAGGTGAAAGTCTTTTTGCTTGCCCTGAGTTTATACACTTTGTAATAGACCCTATTCTGTACCAATTGAAAACAATGTATATTTACTTTAAAATCAATCAGTCAACAGAGCAGATAAACATTTTGGCAACCGAGCCAATATCACAGCAGATATATTCTTTGTATTTATGTATGCATTTATTGATTTTTTAGACCACTCCTTTTCAGACATCAAAGCTTGGCTCAGTCCTTGAACATTTTAGACTTGGCATGCATGGAGATATGGCAAAATAGTATTTTTTGCACTTGATTGCCCTACGTTCTATTAAAGAAATAGTAGGTGTTGTTTTTTAGAACCTATATCAATAACAAATACAAAGTATTTGGTTTTCCTAACCTGAGACTGAGTCTTGAAGTTAAGGACAGTTCACCTTGACATCTATTGCCTTGACTGATCTATAAATACATTTTACAAAAACAATCAGACTAATGCAATGTAAATTATAATGGTAATAAATAAATTGAACTCCTATCATAGGGCATAAAAAGTTGCCATCATCCTTAAGAATAGTGAAATTCAGAAAACCTCTAGAAATAGGATTTTTAAGGCAACACATACTATTTTTTGAAAAATTATATAAATTTATTAATAAATTCATGAAAAAATAATAAACGGTAAAGTACAAAATGCAGTAACTAGGGACAACTAATCAGATTTTACCTGATTGATATTTAAAGCTATTTTGTGTCCTTGTTTTACAAGTCAGAGCAAGCTTTTCCAACCAGTGTAAAACTTGTCCATAAAGTCCATATCCTGTTTCAACTACCTGTCAGAATGTAAAGGCCCAGACAATAAATGCATTCCTTTACAGAAACTTTGGATTCAGACACATATAGCTTATTCAGGTTTGTACTATATTTTGTTATATTCCTACCTAGACACTGTAAAAAAAACATATTTACCTAGCTGACAGCAAAACCATTACATTTTGGAAGAGCAATGGTTACAATTCACATACTATCTGTGAAAAGCATTGCATACTGATCTTTAGTGCTGTTGGAAAACTAGTGAGGAACAAAATATATTGTAAGGCTTGTTCTATAAGAAATAAATAATTTCCAATGGGATATATGAATCTACTTTTGTCCATTAAATATATATGATTATTCTTTACATTCTTATTCATGTACCTTCAGCTACAGCTGCTGTGTTTGAAAAGCCAGTAAATAAAACAGCTTCCAGGGATGGGATGTACACCAGAATCCGAGGTTTAAGGTGTACATAACGGAACCAAGAAAACAGCAATTCAAACAAATTCCCATCACTGGATTAACAAATAAAAACTATAATTTCCTGAAGACTGCCTTTAGTCAGCTAACCCGTGGAGCTTCAATATGTTTTTTGAGACCACCTGAAGACTTGGATGCTCAGCTTCAGGCTTTCAGAATAAGCTGCAGCTATATAATAGTAATGTATAGTTATGTGCCAAACTCCCAGTAAGTTCACTCAGCAGCCTGTTGGTATTCTGTCTTTCCTTGGGCAAAAGTTTTCCAAGAGAAATTTCTGAGAGATTTCAATCATACTAGTGAATAGGTGCTTGGGGGTCATTGACCATTTTATCTGATGTCCTAAATGCTCACGCACCTTCCTACAGAGTGCATGTGGTCAGATACTGAAAAAATGAAGGGGGCACATTTCTACTCGGCACTGCAAACAGATGATGAACACGCTCTGAGGATTCTCTTACTTCCATTAAAAAGTAAGTATGGTTTCGTCATACTTTGCTGTGTTCTTGAACTCAGTTTATATGTCTTCACTTGAAGCTGGTTTTTGTTTGAGTGATGTAAAACAACCTTTTAACTTAATTTGAGGCTTAGATTTTTTTATGGTAATTTTGGATATTCAAACACAAGAGGGATGTGTACACTATATACAGTATTAATGATTCATTTTATGCATTGGAAGATGTGGAAGTGTAACGTTCAAGAGCAACAAGTGTAAAATACATCTATATAGAATTGGTATGAAGTTGTCCATGTGAGTTCTAGTCTAATTCTTGCTATCCACAAATGGTTACTGTAAAAAAAAATAAAAAAAAAATCTACCCTTAGTATAGTTTTACTTAGACAGCTTAAATAATAACTTGAGACCTAACATTACTGTCAGACATAAAAAACAAATTGAAAAGCCAGTACTTACCCAGGCACAGATGACAAGGCAAGCAGCCCTTTCTCCACAGCTGATGCTGAGGCTGATGCTGATGCTGCGCTGAGTCTGTGGAAGGCACTATTGTTCCATGCAGACTCCACTCTGTATGAGCAGCCGCTCTCTACACCCTGCTGTACCTGTCACTACACAGCCTCTGAGAGCTGCGCTGCAGCATATAGGAGCCAGGGGATCATTGAAGAGATGTGAAGAGGAGGGGGACACAGGCAGGAGGGTGGGACAGTCTCTGCCTATATTTCTCTCTGTCCCTGCAGTCTGTACCCAGAACTAAAGCGTATTACTCTTATTATTCCCATTATGCTAATTCCTGACTGTGGGCTCCAACCAGTCTTACATCATATCCCAGACTTGGGAAATAACTTATGCGTAAGGAAGAGTATCGTTTCGGAGAGAAGTAGCATTAATGCACCCAGCAAACATCTGATCTCACTTGGATAGTGGTGGTTAAATGAAAACCATTAACAGAGCTCCCTTGGCTGTCACTAACCCGACAGTCCCTGCACTTTAATCATTTGTGATCTGCTTAACCCTTGAAGTGAGTGGGAAAAGCACCTGTGCTCAGATTATTGCCCTAACAGTTTTTGGAGGCTTTCACAAGCTAAATATGGGATTTTAGCTGTCAAATCTGCAAGGGTGCTTGTTATTTCAACATTTTCTTCACAATATAAAACTAAACAAATTTCTTATTTTTTTTTTTTTTTTTTTTTTTAGACATATTCATTTTTGGATAATGTTAGCTGTCTTTTTATCAAAAAATGCGGATAAAAACAATAAAATAGAAAGTAGTGCTTTACAGTGTCCATGAGAATAGTTTTCAGTGTTGGTGAATTTTATAAATCTCAGTTACTTCTACATATAGTACTAAACTACTAATGTTTAAACCTTAGACGTGACAGCTGGAATTATGCCCTCAGTGACAATAGAATGCTACTAAAGGGCAGTGATCTTCCATTGTATGTACCAAAGAGAATAGTCCTGCTGTCTCTATTGTTTTCTACTATCAATTTGATGTTAGCTATGCTCTATAGTAAGACATTCTTTACTATAAGATTATTGCTTATAATTAAGTTAATGACACCTCATGCTGAGAGGCGGCTTGTCTCCTGCCGTTTCCCTGTATACCCAGGTCCTTTGTCTTTATTTGCCTGTCTCCTACTCTAGAGAGGAATGGGTGACCTTGCATGGTGGCCGCCTGGTTTCCTCTACCCAAGAGGCTCACAGGTCTCATTTTCCAGAATACACTGAAAGGTTACTGGCTCCCATGATAGCCATAAGAGGAAGGATAAGAACAACGCTTTACTTCATTAAAGCTAAGCAAGTGAAAGAGGAATGGCAGTAGCTTAAGACAGATAATATACCTTGAGTGACACAATTCTAGTGTCATTAAAGTAATATATTTAAGTGAGAGTCCTAGATGTCCTTACCATGGTATATATATATATATATATGTTTCATGTGGCTTTATTTCAAAACTGATGTACAAAAAAAAAAAAACTACAAAAATGGTCTTGCTTTTTAGAAGCAAAAATCCTTTCTCAAAAAATTCTTATTCCAAAAGGCAGTGTAAGATTGGCATTTTAATGGAAATCTATCATCACAGCACGCACTTTCATTTTATAACATCAGTATTGTAATAACAATATAAAAAATTGTTATATTCGACAATCCAATAGCTTACTTGAAAAATCTCCTTTGTTATAAGTGTTGCCTGTCTGCTGGCCATCCCTTTCTTCAACTTCCTGGATTCCCAGCATGCTTTGCAGCTTCTCCTTTGTTGTATACTTCGATTTTAAAGGACTACATATCCCATGGTACCATGCCGTATGCAAGCAGTGACTCCTGTACTGACTCTGCTCTCTGAAACTCCTCCGCTTTGTAGTTCAGAAGGCAGACTCTGAAATGTGTGACACAGCAATGCCTACTCACAGGGCATAGTAAATATGTGTCACAGAATTCAAAGAAGTAAATTTGTGTGGACCTTCACAAAGTAAGTTTACAAACGTCAAGGTCATTTAGATTAATAGGAGTAGGCTAAAATAATTGAAATAAAATGTAGAAATAAAGATATCATTTTACATTTTGACCATATATACGCTTTAATGTTATCTTTTTATTTAGGCAACATTACAACTTTTTGTGCACTTGTTTTGCTGTTTACTACAAAGTTTGATGTGTCTTCAAATTTCACATTTTGGGGCATTTTCTCGTTACCCCTGAAATGTTATAAATACCTGTGTTCACGTCAGACTTCCATCAGACTTCCTAAAAAAGTAATAATAGGCAGAGGTCACTGATACACTAACACAGTCACAAGACCTCTACATGTCTCAAAAACCAAGAAGGAATTACATCCTCATTGTTCCTGCCAGTGGCGTCGCTAGGGGGTGGCTTTTGGGGCTATAGCCCAGAGTCTCTGCAGGGGCCCCCCCAAGGGGAGGGGGGGGGGCTCTCTGGGGACCCTCGTGTAAGTGGGGGACTCTATGGGGATATATATATATATATATATATATATATATATATATATATATACACATACACACACATATTATATTCATGTGTATGCCCGCCCAAGCGTATGACTTTCTTTACTACTCTAGCCCCAGATCTTTTGTAGACCTAGCAACACCCCTGGTACCTGCCATTAAGTAAGATCACATGTAGTCACCAGAAGGTTCAGTACACGGTCTACAATTCCATTGTCTCGGTGTATCTCAAATACTCAATAACCATATATACACTATATTATCAAAAGTATTGGGACACCTGCCTGAGTTGGCCCACCCTTTGCAGGTATAACAGCCTCAACTCTTCTGGGAAGGATGTCCACAAGGTTTAGGAGTGTTTCTATGGGAATGTTTGACCATTCTTCTAGAAGCGCATTTGTGAGGTCAGGCACTGATGTTGGACGAGAAGGTCTGGCTCGCAGTCTCTGCTCTAATTCATTCCAAAGGTGTTCTAGCGGGTTGAGGTCAGGATTCTGTGCAGGCCAGTCAAGATCCTCCACCCCAAACTACCCTCATCCATGTCTTTATGGACCTTGCTTTGAAGCAGTTATAGCTGCAAAGGGTGGGTCAACTCAATATGGAAGCCTACGGACTAATACTGGGATGCCATTAAAGTGCATGTAAAGGCAGGCGTCTCAATACATTTGACAATATAGTGCAGCTACAACTTCCACACCATGTCTAGTATTAACAACTCAGTCTCTTGTGAACTGAACAGCCTATTTTATTAACAATGTGACATTTTCTGCAGACTGAACAATTTCTGCACTTGGCCTATTATATGTAGCAGAACTGCCAGGACATAAAGTTAATTGTTCCTTCGGGCCTTGCAAAATGTGGTCATGTACACAAATGAAACATGTGGGACAGTGTGAATTACATACCAGGGCTGAGATCTAGTCCCAGTCCATCTGACGGGAAGAACCTGGCAGAGCCTGAACCTTATTCTTTCTGGGTCTGTTATTTATGTTTTTGCTGTGGACTTATTGGGGCTGATTACTAAAGGCAAATAAGCTGTTCATTTTGCAATGGAACCTTCCACTAACTTAGTGAATAAGGTGATGCTCTGCCCATTCCCATTATACAATCATGTGCAAGCAAATATACTGTTTTTTAATTTCCCTTGCACATGATTGGGTATTCTTTGCACCACATTCACTATACTAAAGGAGATTGCTCTTGTTAAGTGAATAGCCTTTTGCCTTTAGTAAATCAACCCCATCATGTGATGTAGCACCCAGATGTTAAGGCAGGGTTGCTATCAAATTTAGTTGCCTTGGCCAATTGTTAGGAGATTAATTGATTCCTCTCTTAATGTGGACTAGTTTGACACTTTCTCTTCTGTTACTACGTGGCACTATGCTAGTGGCATTAGATAAGACAGGGGCTTTGAAAGCTCAGCCATGAATAGATGGGGTGTCTCAGCCAATGGGTAGGGATTTTCTTTGGTCCCTGCTGGAGAGCCTATTTATTTGGGTGGAGTCAGGTGATTGGGGTTCTGTGCCACCTGGACAGCTGTCTGGGTGGACATGTGTTATGCTGCCCCGCGCTGCCAGGCCATAAGCCTGAGGCCTATCTCGAGGACATCTGGCTGCTAGGCTGTCTGAGGGCCTATCCAGAAGCAGGAGAGCAGCGTAGGGTTGGGACTACTGGCTTGTAGTCCAATCAGAAGTAGCAGTTCAGTCGGACAGGGAACCAGCTGTGGTCAGAGGTAGAAGGGGAAGCTGTTGCCACTAAGGGACCATCCACCTTGTTACCGTAGACCACTGTGAGTAAGCTGAAGCCAGTACCTGAGCAGTCTTCTCACCAACCAGAGACGGTGAAGAAGTGGGAAAACTTCAGCAAGTGCCAAGCCAGGGACTCAGCGGGACAGCAGGGGTGAGGCTTGAAGAGTATTTGTGAGTGCCAAGGGACCCAGCAAAATTGTGTGCGACTTTGCATTGTGTCTTGCTTGCGACTTGATGAGACTTCAAGGCGACTTTCATGCAACTTTGAAGTCTTTGAGACTTTGGCTTAAACCCCCGCTCTGAAGTCGAAGCCAGAGTTGCAAAGATATGACTACCTTGAGACTTTTTTGATTTTAACATTGCAGCCTATGGCACTCATGTCGCGTCAAAGGTGCAGAAAAGTAGTCCAGGAACTATTTTCTTTTGTTTTGTCGCTGTGACTTCAGTCACAGCAATCAAAATTGTTCTAAATGTAAAAGGTTTTTTACCTTAATGCATTCTCTTCAATAAGGTAAAAAACCTTTTAATATTGGTTTCCCCACCAGCCCCCCCCCCCTCCAAATACTCAGCTGAACCCGATCTAGGTTCAGTATTTTGCATGTCTGCAACAGCTCTTCTCCCCTCTCCCTCTTCTCACAGGCTTGGCTGAGAGCAGCAGGAGACATTGACTCTGCTGTTGTCAGTCAAAACCTGTGAGCAGAGAATGGGGGGTAGGGGCAGAGCCAGGCTGTGTATTGGAAGCAGCTTCCTATGGGGGAGGGGGGCACTCAGCAGGGGGGGGGGGAGGAGCCAGAAGCGTAGGCAAGGGACTGAAGAGAAAGATCCGGGCTGCTCTGTGCAAATAGACTTGAAGTATCAGAAGAACTCTGGACAGCCGCACACCGGAGGAAGATAAAAACCTATGCAATTTATTTAAAAAAACAGGAATCACATCAATCCAATAGTCCACTGCAAAGCAAAGCAAAGCAAGAAGGGGGGTACAAAACTGACGCGTTTCGCACTATATACAGTGCTTACTCATAGCTTAGTGTAGGAGTAGGAGCATTCGCCCTGAAGGGCTTTCCTGGAGCAGTGGTTATCTCTTTCTATCTGCTCTGTGCAAAACCATTGCACAGAGCATGCAAATATGACATCAAAAACATTTCAAGCTTTACAATCACTTTAAGATGGCACCCATTGAAACAAATTTGTTTATAATGTCTTGCAACTTGGTCACAGCAAATCACACCAGAAGTCGCAGGAGTGTGAACCAGGGCTTAGTGGTCATTACAAGTGTAGCATCCCCTGTGTACAGTAAGGACATTTAGTTGGGCTCCTGCTGTAGCCAGAGGAGCCAGGGATAATTTGTTTAGTATTTGGTTGGCAGAGCTCCAAGGGCTGAGTCTGTCGCCTCCCCCTAGCTTCTAGAAGCTTCTGGAAAGTTTTAGAACTTAGAGGGTGGAAGGAAAGAGATGAGGCCTGAATATTTATGGGATCTCTTCCAGTCCCTGTGTGAGGATAGCCCAGAAGATGGAGAGATGGCCCACAAGTATTCTGGAACCTGGCCATGTGGGAGCAGAGTCCAGGGTCCCGTGGCTTAGGAGCCTCAGCTAGGCTTAAAGTGTTTGTTAAGCCTTTTTTTTTTAAACTGCCAGCTGCTCTATTAGAGGCTGGCATAGCACACTGTGTAGATCCTTTCTAAAAACAAGCATTCTAAATAGCTATTTAGAGCTGTCTTTAGGTCGGTCACGTGACTCGTGGCCGCTTTTCAGCCCTGATACACGGCTACTGCAGGAGGGACCCTCTGACGTCAGCCAGGGAGATCACGTGGCCGATCAGCTCCTCCTGAAGAAGTCCTGTCTCGGAGCTGTTAAGCGGCCGGGAGTCACGTGACCGGCCTGAAGACAGCTCTAAATAGCTATTTATAATGTTCGTTTTTAGAAAGGATTTACACAGTGTGCCTTGTCAGCCTCTAATAGAGAGGCTGGCAGTGACAAATTTAGGTTTTTAATTTTCAATAATGGCGGTGGACAGAGAGGTCACTAACAGGCAGGAAGGAGGGGGTGAGGGGGGAGTGAGCAGAGCAGGGCAGCATATGACGGAGGGACGTACTTTGACCGCGGTGATCAGGGCTGAGTAGCCCTGGTTATCGTGGTCAGTTTAGAGAGGGCATACAGGAAGTGGAGGGTTTAGGTTTTTTTTTTTTTTTACAGTTTAGAGGGAGGCGGATTACACAGCACAAACACTGTGCTGTTTAATCTGCTTTACAGGACAAGAATCTGTATTTTTTATTTTTTTTTGGGTTAACACTTTAACTAAGTCACCCTGGGAGCCATTGGGACCTGTCCACAGGAACTTTTCAAGGGACTAAGTAAGTAGCTTCAATTTTACACCACAGAATCTATAGAGGAGAAGCAGCCAGGTGCAATTCCCAGCTAGCTATCTACAAGGGACAGCTTAGAGCAAACAAAGCCTATACAGCTACCTTGCGCTTCTTGTTTGTGAATCCTAAAGAGAAGCCAGGTGTCTTAGCCTTATTCTATAGAGATAAAATAACTGCAGTCAGAAGTTGGAATTGCCTTTTATCAGTTGGGCTGTATACTTTGACAGTAATGCCCCGTACACACGGTCGGAGTTCCCGACGGAAAATGTCCTATCGGACCATGTTGTCGGAAATTCCGACCGTGTGTGGGCTCCATTGGACTTTTTCCGTCTGAATTTCCAACGGAAAAAGTTTGAGATCCTGCTCTCAGATTTTCCGACAACAAAGTCCTATCAGACTTTTTCCGATCGTGTGTAGCGAATTCCGAAGGACAATGTGCCACGCATGCTCAGATCACATTACAAGACCAAAGCTATTGGCTACTAGCCTCTACATCGTACGCAACGAACGTCACCACGTTCAGGATGATCGGATTTTCCGACAACTTTGTCTGACCGTGTGTATGCAACACCAGCGTCGGACAAAATCCGTTGGAAAAAATCAAACGGATTTTGTGGTCCGAATTTCCGACCGTGTGTACCGGGCATTAGACAGCCTTGTGATCTTTTTGTTACATGTCCTCAAGTTCTATTATACTACAGTTATGGCCATCCCATACCACTCCTTCCCCATCCTAGTTGATTTTCCTAATGATTTAAAAAACAAACAAAGCCCTTGGACTGGTTTCTGTCTACAGAATGTGTGCTGAAAATACCTGTTGTCTGCCTGTGCATGTAAAGGGGGACCCAAAAATCCAGCAGCACCTAAAGGGGTAGCATTACAGAAGCTAGCTGTACAAAAATAAGGAGGTGTATGTTGGGTGAACAGAAGATCAGACAATAGCCTGATCATTTATTTCCAAATCATCACATGTCTATGTGCATGTCTTAATGTATTTGTATTTAATTAGTCATGTTCTGATATCATTGATGTCCAAGCCAAATTTAGCAGCTGACTGTTTCTTACCATGTGTATGTAAGGTTTTGGTAAACTTGTTTCTATATTGCTCTTTTTATATGATGTTGTGATAAAATGAATACATTTGTAAAAACAATATGAAAATGTAAAAAACATTTTATTTGATATATCTTCAATACACACTGTAGCTGACAAAAAATCCACATGATTGCGAACCATGCTGATTGATCATTAGTGAGGACCAAAGATGTCAGTAACAGCCAAGTCTGATTGTATCAGGAGTGTGTGTGGTCCTGCTCCATCATAGCTGCTGGTTCCAGCATCCTGGTTTTGGCTATAATGTATTATCCCCTCTCTGCCTGTCTACCTGCACAGTGATTGATGTGGTAAGTCTCTGGGTGGAGACCAAATCTGATTTAGCCCCTGTTCACACCAAGTGTGACTTCAATCGCATGGTTTCAAATCGTCATGTCAGTGCGACTTCAGGTGCAACTTAGCTGACATCTGTGCGACTTCATGATGCATATGCAAGCCGCATCTGAAATCGGGAAAAACAGTGCAGGAATTTTTTTCAAATCGGTGCAGCACCGCAAAGTTGGCATCGCACCGATTTGAACAGTTTTATTGCTAGCAATCAGGTGCGAATTGTCATGCGATTTGGACCTGTCAAAATGCATGACAAGTTGCACTGGTGTGAATGAAAACTTAAGCTAGCCAAGCCTGCAGTCTCATGCTTGTGTTAGCGTGTGTAATACCTGATCAAGCTACCTGTTTGTCTGCCCTGCTCTGCTAGATTGGATTACCTCTTTGACAACCTCGGATAGGATATCGACAATTCCCCGAAGCCTGCCTGCCTTTTTACATCGGACATTTACCCTAACTATTCTGTACCTGTTTGCTTTGTTCAGTTTGCACATGCCCTGGTGTGGTATCCAGGTGCTATAGCATTGTGTATAAAACCTGGGAGTACTGGTAGGCCTGCTTGCCTTATGGGAAAGGGGGCTGCTATAGGTGAAGAACACAGAAGTTAGCTATAGTGTCTGACCACCTGCATTAGGCCCCTTTCACATTGGGCCGCATCCATCCAAGCGGATCCACCTGCTCAGCGGGGGATCTCTCCGCTGATCGCCCCTGAGCAGGTAGATGAGAGGTCAGTGTCCGCTCTGCTATGCAGAGCAGACAGAGCCCGATGTTCTTTATGGGTGGTCGGATGGAAACGGACTGCATGTCCGTTTGCATCCAGTTGTCATCCGATCCAATCCACCTGCAGAATGCGAATGTATCCCCATGCGTCTGTTTTTAGCGGACAGGACCAGATGCCAGCGGGTGACAGCGGACACATGTCTGTTGACATCCACCACCTCATAGCGAATAATGGGTGGTCCGATTGGGTCTCCCTGAAAAACGAACTGGCAGACCCAATCGGTTCACTGGTGTGAAAGCGTGACAGATTGCCAGTACTGTAGTTGTGTGGAATGTCAGTTGGAAGTTGTCAAAGAAGAAACATAGATTACCATTCTCTTTGCACATCTTACATGGGATTGTTAACCAGTTCAACTCCGGAAGGTTTTACCCACTTCCTGACCAGGCCATGTTTTGCGATACGACAATTGTGCGGTCGTGCGACGCTGTACCCAAATAAAATGAATGTCCTTTTTTCACACAAATAGAGCTTTCTTTTGGTGGTATTTGATCCCCTCTGCGGCTTTTATTTTTTGCGCTACAAAAAGTAAAAAACCGACAATTTTGAATAAAAAAAACTATATTTTTTACTTTCTGCTATAAAACATATCCAATAAAAAAAATTAAAAAAATCGAATTTCTTTATCAATTTAGGCCAATATGTATTTTGCTACATATGTTTGGTAAAAAAATCCCAATTGGCGCATATTGATTGGTTTGCGCAAAATTTAAAGCATCTGCAAACTATTGGATAGATTTAGGGACTTTTTATTATTTTTATTGTTTTTACTAGTAATAGCGGCGATCATCGATTTTTAGTGGGACTGCGACATTGCAGCGGACAAATTGGACACTACCGGCTCTTACACACTATGAGAAAATCGGGCGAACATTTTCCTCCTAAGAATTTTTGTATGACTTTCATATAGTGTGTCCACAACTTTTGACAGCCGATTACGAATTTTCGTTCGAAAATTCCCGAAATTGTTCTCATACGGGAACAGAACCAACGATATTCGTACAAGAAAAATCAGAAAAGAAAGACTGCGCATGATCAGAAACAATAAACAACAAAAAAAAGCCTTTGTCGTATGAGAATTTTCGTACCAATTTTCATTCGGTTCCGATTTGCTGTGAAACAAGGAAAATCGGATAATCTTTTACCCGATTTTCTTATAATGTGTACCTCACTTTAGTGACACTTTTTGGGGACCAGCATAGGCATGCGCAGGGGATGTGCCAGGTGTACCTGGGCACACCTTAATCACTGGGCGCTGTGCCGATTCCCCCTATTGCTTGGGCTGCCCCCTGTGTTGAGCCCCCCTTTCCTGCAGTGATACTGGCTTCCCTTCTATCCTCTCCCCCTGGTTCCTGTGGGGGATGTTTTAGAATTGAGTGAACACTCACTCACTGTTTTAATTCATAACTGAAGCATAGTAAACTGTGTTTACTATGCTTCAATTTGTGAATGAACAGGAAGCCGCTCAGCACAGAGCACTTCCGATTCATTCACTGTCAAATGCAGCTGAGGCTGCAGAGAAAGGCATGTGTGTTTGAGCTACCCTAATGCAATAGGCTGTGCACACCTATGGGGACCAGTGACACCAATACAGTGATCAGTGCTAAAAAAAAAATGCACTGTCACCATATAAATAAAACTGTCAGGGAAGGGGTTAACACTAGGGGTGATCAAAGGGTTAAGTGTGTCCCTAGGAGGTGATTTATAACTGTGTGGGGGACAGATGCACGGGAGGAAAAGAGAGAACTGTGCTTCACCTGACAGCCGAAGGGTGTTCCAGTCCTTTTGCCCTGTAGACTTTCTGGATGAGTTTAACAATCCATGAGGCAATTGTTCTTGCTGACGCTGTGGCTTGCAGATAGTATCTCAAAGTGGAGGCAATATCCAGCTTGTGACGTGAACTGAGTCCTGCTCTGAAAACGTTGGAAGTACCCAAGGTTCCGACATACTTGAGGAAGATGCGACTGTGGGGATGAATCCTCGCACTGTTCTGAATTCCACTCTGTCGGGATAGAAGATATTATGATTATGATCTGCTCCCAAAGCTTGAAGCTCTGAAAGGAAAAAACAGGGAGGGGGAGGCGCTGACCTGAGTGTAGTATTAAAATTATCACTTTAATAGGATAAGATTAAAAACACTTACAAGATGATAGAAGATGCATGCTCGTCAAAGTAAAGTGCAGTCCTGGCATTCCACATGGCTAGGTCCCACCGCTGTTCCGAATAGCTGGACTACACTATCTTCCATCATTCCAAGGACCATCTTCCCTGGACTGAAATCTGTTTGCAGTGTGCCCCCCCCCCCCCCAGCCTGCTGCACTGGCGTCTGTGGTAATTGTGATCAAGTTGGTATGCCCTAATGGACACGATTTCATAAGCGTTTGTTTCTTCATCCATCAATGTAGACTCCTGAGCATTAGACTTTTCAGGTGTATGGGTTGGGATAGATGCAGTCTGTTTCAAAGTCTCAAGAAGTCCAACTGAAAATGTTTCAGATGCCAATGGGCCCAAAGGCCCATGGGGATACAAGATGACATCAGTCCTATCAGGCTCAGGCAATTTGAAGCTGTCACGCAGCACCTCACACTCAATTTCTTCATCTTTTAATGATGCATGTCACCATCTGAGGCGGGAGGGATACCGTTCCATTTATTGTATTGAATAATGCGGCAAGATAAACCATCTCCTGAGTCGGAGAAAGGTGACTTCTCCTTGGTTATCTTCCAGCCCATTTCTGCTAGCGTTGACAATAAAACGCTCTTTTGTTCCACTAACTGAACTGGATCCTTCGCTAGTAGAAGAATATCGTCCAAGTAGTGATATACTCTGAGACCCAATTCTCTTAGAGGAGCCATGATAGCAATTAGGGTCTTTGTGAAGACTCTGGGCGACGTGCAGAGGTCAAACAGGAGGCTCTGGAATTGAAGGTGTACCTGCCCCAAAGCAAACCTCAGATATTTCTGAAGTGGTGCGAGTATAGGTATGTGCAAGTAGGCATCCTGCTGATCTATTCGACAGCATCCAGTCCCCTAGTTGGATTACACGGATAATAGTTTGTAGAACTTTTCTAGAAATATGTAGCTATTTAGTCTTTTTAGGTCTACCATGGGTCTCCAAGCTCCGCTTTTCTTGGGAACTAGAAACAGGGTCGAGTAGAAACCCGAAAACCTCTCGGATGGAGGCACCGGCACCACTGCTTGTTGTTCCGGCAGGGAGAAAAAAAACTGATGTAGAGCTTTCGCTTTTTGAGGGGACTTTGATACCCTTGTTAGAGTAAAGAAGTCCTTGGGGGGTTTGTCTAGAAACGTCCAAAAGTGACAGTATTTGACTTGGAGACCACCCAGGGACCTCTGCACTTTAGGTCCCATATTTTTGAGAAGTGCTTGAGTCTGGCACCCACTGGGATCGCCTGGGTTGTCCTGGCGTCAAAAGGATTTTGTAGGATCCTGTGGGGTAGGCAAGGGTCTCTGTCTACAGGTCTTGAGGAAGGTGGACTGCGTGCTTCTCCAATTCTGTCTAAAGCCTTTCCCCTTTCTGGACTGCCTGTAGTCTTTGTTCTTAAAGTGTTGAAATCTGGGGGTGAATGCCCTGGTGCGCCTGGGTTATCTGTCTTGGGGTAACAGGCCTCATTTTCTGCCTGTGGCAAGAGAGATGGCCTTATCCAATTTCTCTCCAAACAAGGCTTTGCCGTCAAATGGTATTTTACACCAGTTTTGTTTTGAGGCGACATCAGCCGACCATGGCTTCAGCCATAAGGCCTGTTTGGCCATCACTGTGTGGAGCATTGACCTTGCAGAGCATCGGATAGTGGCTTCCCCAATAAAGTCTGCCGAGAGCTTTAGCTCATCCAAAACCTTGATGATGTCCTCCTTTGGGATATCTTGCCGGACTACGGTTTCTATGTTATCTGTCCAAACGCGCAGGGTATTGGATACTGAAGTCAGGGCTATTGCAGGTTTACAGGCATTGCCCGCCATCTGATAAGCTTTTTTGAAATTGAGATCGATTCTTCTGTCTAGTGGATCCTTAAACGAAGTTGAGTCTTCCATAGGTAACGTGACGTTCTTTGCCAACCGCACTAAGGCTGCATCTACTATTGGTGGGCCATCCATATGTGAGAGTGGGTATAACCTTCCCAGACGATTAAGGAAGAATCTTTTCTCATTCTTTTTCCACTCCTCCTCAATCACATCCCTGATTTCATCCATGAGCCGGAAGAAAGATATCTGACATTTTAGAAAAGGGAAGCACGTTTTTGACTTCTTGGCCTCTGTGTCAGTTTCTTCCCAGCCAATCGCTTGGTTCACCGCCTGCATGTAAGGCTGAACCATGGAGAAAGCAAAACCTGAGACATCTAGGTCGTCTGAGGAGTCTCCAGAAATAGCGCTCTCCTCCATATTTTTAGAGGCGGAAGCAGCCGTCTGGAGGGGAGGTTTCACCTGTGGACGGACCGGGAAGAGACGCATTAGTCATTTCTTCTTGAGGGGGAGAGGCTGACCTTTGCGATGGCATTGTCGCCATTAACTCTGCCTAGGAATCTTTAACTGCTTTCTTAAGTAGGTCTGCCACCTGTAGTCCTTCGGACTCTCTGTCTGCTGCATAGTCCCTGAGACAATTTGGCAGACCAATTTGTCTGTTAGTGGGGTGGCCCCACAGGCCCGACATCTTGGGGATCTAGGTCTCGGAGAACATGAATGTCGGCATCTTTCGGCCGATGATTTTCTGCCACTTTTATGATGTCCAAACCTGGATGACTTTTCTCTGCTGGGACTCTGCTGGGACTGCTGTAAATCCCTGGAGCTCTCAGCATAACAACCTCTTCAGGCAGCGTCAGGCATCCCACTGAGGATGCCGAGGAAATAAGTAATGAAAACAGGAGGGGCAGAGGAAACGCGTCTGTCCTGACTGCAGTGCAAGAGGGAAAAGACACACGAGTCCTGCCCTTTCCCAAAATGGCCGCCACAGCCTCCAAGGCCACTGCGCATGCGCCGACCGGCAGCACCAGGACCCAGAAGTCTCAGCTGCCGGCGCATGCACGGAACACGGCAGTAGATGCCGGAGACAGACAAAAAAGCCGGCGAGAATCGTGTGCCGCTCCTAAGGAGACTGAGAGTGACTGGAGCACATAGGGGGATCGAAGAGAGACAGAAAGTAGAAAGTAACCAGGGGAGAGAAAAAAAGGAAAAGAAAAAAAATAAAGTAGCTGCTACCTCTGTTGCCAAGCCTGAATAAATGCCTAAAACACTAGTGCAGGTGAAGCTCTTGGTTAAGAGACAAACTGCTTGTCCCAAAAGATCCTACAGAAGGGACTCCCATCTTTATAAGCGCGTTTAGCTGCCCAAGAGAAGGGACCACATCCGGGAGAGGCTCAACCCGAATGCAGAAGGTAAGGACGTTCGACCAGAACTCACTGCCATGAGGTATGAGGAAAAAAAGGAGAATGCTGGGGTTGTGCTAACCATTTCTTTTATGATATTCACTAGTCCTGAGGGAGGAGCCAAGGCAGAGCTTGTCACAGGTATGCTGCCATGGAGGCACCAGGAAAGAATTTTGCCTGGAAATACACTTTTTAAAAAATAAATATCCAATGATATCACACTTTCTATATGTAGAATGAGATGTATCTGCAAATATCATCTACTTCTCATGACAAATGGCACGACCAATTAAAAAAAAACAGCAGATTTATTCTAATTTATTACACAAATGAGGACGATGATAACTTTTAGATAAGTGGAATGTTATTTAACACCCATTCACTTTACTTTTTTGGAGCGGTTCTAACAGTATCCTTGGCAAGCATGTGTTGGAACATTGCCCCGGAGTTCTGTCTGTTTTGTGTCCAGTTCAGGGCAATGTTTTTATTATTCTCTCCCCTGTGAGCCTCTGCTCAGGATAGGGAAGATTCGTTTCCCTGAAGCTGTAATTACACTGTGTATATCTTTTACACACAGCATCAAGTTTAGTTCTCTAGATTCCCAATACACACATGAATGTAAACTGCTTTATAATCCAGGGCCATGTAAAACTGCATTGCAGATGAACATAAACATAAATACCGCCGAATGCTCCTGTCACCAGTGGGCGAACACTTCCCAGATTTATAACTCATCAATTACTGGGAGCTTTCACTCCACCTCCCTTATAAATCCAGAAGGTAGAAATATATTTGCTGGAAAGGAAGCACATGGCATTGAGGAGGGCATTGATACTCAATGTGCAGAAAATTGGACAGTAACTGAGAAGGAATCTAGTGATAACATTTCCCAATCATACAGTCCTGTCTTGATATAGGCCTTTGCATACGTTAAACAAGCAATGTCCTGCACGTGTTACATCATAGAAATTACTTAATCTGCTTGGTTGCTATAACAGAACAAGCCTTTTTGGAAACTTTTAATACATCTCGGACATACATGGATCAAAATTCAGTTCAGCAGGGACTGGCCAAATTTCGATCCATGTATGGACAGGCTGATTCTACCCAAGACGATCTATTGATCGACATGGATTTAACCAGTCTCTCAGATTTTTGGCATGCAATTACTGTCAGTGGCTATAGCCATTACAGGTGATTATTGTGTTCTGTCAGCCGTGAAGGCTCCCTGCATCATCTTGCCAGCAGAATACAATAGTGCTGTGGGAGGCATTCCCCCATCAACACTGACTGTGTAGAAATCTGTGGGCTACCTAGGGCAATTTTCCAGTAGTACAGTAAAACCTTGGAGTGTGAGCATAATTAGTTCCAGAACATGCTTGTAATCCAAAGCACTTGTATATCAAAGCAAATTTCCCCATAAGAAATGATGGAAACTCAAATGATTTGTTCCACAACCATTTATTCATAGGTCCTTTAGTTTATAGTCCATATAAAAAGATTATAGCAATGTGACCAGGCTGTGCAACCATAAAATGTCCATTCACAAATTGAAGCCTCCACAAGGGGATTAGAAGCAAAATCCAGCTGGTGCTACAGAGTATAAAAGAGAAGAGAGGCGCCTATAAGTGTTGCAATATGTTGCTAAATGTTGTACCGTCATTAAATGTAACCATATTGCTACACTTAGAGGCGCCTCTCTTCTCTTTTATACTCATTGTGACATGACGCTACTTGTAAATCAAGACATCATAAAGTCAAAATGTATTAAAAAAATGTGCTTGTCTTGCAAATGCTCTCAAACCAAGTTACTCTTAAACCAAGGTTTTACTGTATTATTAAATACACTTACAGATCACAGGATGCACTCCGCGGAAGTCTTTTTCCCTGAAAGGTTTTCCTTTATTGACAGGTACCTCAGTCCACTCCATAACTAGCCGGGCTCTCTGTCCCTATCTTACTCCAACACTGTGGGCATCCTGAATAACACAGAATCTCCTATTTATGGACTTCTATGTCCAGATGGCCTCCCAAATGTAGTGGGATTTTGGCATTTGATAAGAGATGTCGCCATCCCCAAATGGCTGCCTGAAGCAGGGCCAATAGCAGTCTGAAGAAACAGCAAAATGATATCTTCAAGTCGGTGGATATACTGTAGCCTCGCAGGATAACCAGGTGAAAATAAATATATTAAAAATAAGCCTTATAATTTAACTTATGCAGCTACCACATCTAAGGACTTGTAAGTTGCAATATATTATATTTTTGGTTTTGGGTTTAGATATGCTTTAACATTAACCATGAACAGTTAAAGAGGAACTTTACTAATCCCCCTTCAATGTTTTTTCCCCTCTTATCTCTTTCCCTGGTGTTATGCACAATTCATATACTTACTGAGCCAGTGAATCCAGGGTTGTACTGCTGTGATTCGCACCACTGTCACATACTGGGTCCCAGGCTGCCATTTAGGAGCTGTCGGCCTCTGATTCAGGCAGCTGGCCCCCTGATGACACAGCCCAGCGCTGTGTCATCAGGGGGCCGGTTGTCTGAAACAAGCGTCCCGCCTCCTGCGGCTACAGTATAAAATCTATAGCATCCTGCGATAAGTGATGTACATGTCCCAGGAGGCATCAAAGTGCAGGTGATGTCATTCTTGCCTAGGTAAGAATGGCGGCCTGGAGGTGGGGCAAACTAAAAACTAACAAAAACTTTTTTTTTATATTTTAAATTGCAAAGTGGGAAAAGTATGCTATGATGTTGAGTGCATCTAATAATTTTAAGTCCGATTCAACTCTAACATTTCACCACTAACCTAACCCTTAAAAAACAGTTATTAATTCTGAGATAAAAATATGTAGTTATTAAATACACACTTACAGATCACAGGATGCACTCCGCGGAAGTAGTAAAGGTTAAAGTGATACTAAAGTCTTGTTTTTTTTTAGTTAAAAATAACAAACATGTCATACTTACCTGCTCTGTGAAGTGGTTTTGCACATAGCAGCCCTGATCCTCCTCTTCTCGGGTCCATCTCCCGTGCTCCTGGTCCCTCCCTCCTGTTGTGTGCCACCACAGCAAGAAGCTTACTATGGGGGCACCGGAGCCGAACAACAGCTCTCTGTGTTTATTCAGACATCGAGTTGTGGCCCGGCCCCATCCTCTTTCTCTCTTCATTGGCTGACTGACTTTGATTGCCAGCAGCAGAAGCCAATAGCACCATGCTGCTGTCTCAGCCAATGAGGAGGGGAGTTTCGGGCAGCCGAGACACTCCTACAACATCGCTGAAATTAGATGGGGCTCAGGTAAGTATTAGGGGGGCTGAGGGGGCCTGCTGCACACAGAAGGTTTTTTATCTTAATGCATAGAATGCATTAAGATAAAAAAGCTTCTGCCTGTACAATCATTTTAACTCCACTTTTGTAGACAAAAAAACATGAATATGCAACAAAAATGTCATTGTTGTTGAGATACCCCTTAAAATATAACTAAAGGCAAAACCTTTTTGTTAGTTTTGGATAGAGTGGAAAGGAAATAGACCCCCTCTCAGATTTTATTGCTGTCTGTGCCTCCGTTAAGGAGATTCACCCTCTCTACTGTTTACGATTATTATTGAAAATGAAAGTAGAAGAAAATCCCAACTTTTGGGTTGTCCACAGAAAAGTAATAGAGGGGAAAATCTTCCAATGGGGACATTGGTTCAGGTGACCAGGGGGTCCCCAAGGAATTTTCTTAATTTGAAGGGATTTCCCCTCACTTCCTGTTTAGCTATGGGACAGGAAGTGAAGGTAAATCTCTGCAATGGGACACAGATGACATAACAAAAATCTGACAAGGGTTATAACCCTCCCTTGCTGTGTTGTCTGTAGTTCTACTTTAAAGCATTTGTTAACCCCCCGCTTTCCCTCCCAAAAAAAAAAATGATTCTGTTCCCTTAAAGCATGTTAACCACTTCAGCCCCGGACCATTTGGCAGCCAAAGGACCAGAGGTCTTTTTTCAATTTCGCACTGCACTACTTTAACTGGTAATTGCGCAGTCATGCAATTTTGTAACCAAACGAAATTTGCGTCCTTTTCTTCCCACAAATAGAGCTTTCATTTGATGGTATTTGATTGCCTCTGTGATTTTTATTTTTTGCGATATAAATGGAAAAAGAGCGAAAATTTTGAAAAAAAAAGAGATTTTCTACTTTTTGTTATAAAAAAAATCTAATAAACTCAATTTTAGTCAAACATTTGGGCCAAAATGTATTCAGCCACATGTCTTTAGTAAAAAAAATGCCAATAAGCGTATATTTATTGGTTTGCGCAAAAGTTATAGCGTCTACAAACTAGAGTACATTTTCTGGAATTTACACCGCTTTTAATTTATGACTGCCTATTTCATTTCTTGAGGTGCTAAAATGGCAGAGAAGTACAAAACCCCCCCAAATGACCCCATTTTGGAAAGTAGACACCCCAAGCTATTTGCTGAGAGCATGTTGAGCCCATTGAATATTTTTTTTTTTAGTCCCAAGTGATTGAATAAAGACAAAAATAAAAAAGATTTTTTTTTTTTTTTCAAAAAGTTGTCACTAAATGATATATTGCTCACACATGCCATAGTTATATGTGGAATTGCACCCCAAAATACATTTTGCTGCTTCTCCTGAGTATGGGGATACCACATGTGTGGGACTTTTTGGGAGCCTAGCCGCGTATGGGGCCCCGAAACCCAAGCACCGCCTTCAGGATTTCTAAGGGTGCAAATTTTTGATTTCACTCCTCACTACCTATCACCGTTTCGAAGGCCATAAAATGCCAAAATAGCACAAACCCCCCCCAAATGACCCCATTTTGGAAAGTAGACACCCCAAGCTATTTGTTGTGAGGCATGGTGAGTATTTTACAGCTCTCATTTGTTTTTGAAAATGAAGAAAGTAAAGAAAAAAAAATTTTTTTTTTTCTTTTTTTCAATTTTCAAAACTTTGTGACAAAAAGCGAGATCTGCAAAATACTCACCATACCTCTCATCAAATAGCTTGGGGTGTCTACTTTCCAAAATGGGGTCATTTTGGGGGGTTTTATGCCATCTGGGCATTCCATGGCCTCCGAAACTGTGATTGGCAGTGAGAAGTGAAATAAAAAAATTACACCCTTAGAAAGCCTGAAGGCGGTGATTGGTTTTTGGGGTGCCGTACGCAGCTAGGCTCCCAAAAAGTCCCACACATGTGGTATCCCCGTACTCAGGAGAAGCAACAGAATGTATTTTGGGGTGTATTTCCACATATGCCCACAGCATGTTTGAGCAATATATCATTTAGTGACAACTTTTTGTAAAAAAAAAATATATATATATATTTTTTTTCATTATTCAATCTCTTGGGACAAAAAAAAAAATATTTAATGGGCTCAACATTGCTCTCATCAAATAGCTTGGGGTGTCTACTTTCCAAAATGGGGTCATTTGGGGGGGGTTTGAACTGTCCTGGCATTTTATGCACAACATTAAAAGCCTATGTCACACGTCACCCACTCTTCTAACCACTTGAAGACAAAGCCCTTTCTGACACTTTTTGTTTACATGAAAACATATTTTTTTTTTGCAAGAAAATTACGTTGAACCCCCAAACACTATATATATTGTTAAAGCAAAGGCCCTACAGATTAAAATGGTGGGTGTTGCATTTTTTTTCCCACACAGTATTTGCACAGCGATTTTTCAAACGCATTTTTTGTGGAAAAAATACACTTTTTTTTATTTTAATGCACTAAAACACACTATATTGCTCAAATTTTTGATGAAATAAAAAATATGATCTTAGGCCGAGTACATGGATACCAAACACGACATGCTTTAAAATTGCGCACAAACACGCAGTGGCGACAAACTACATACATTTTTAAAAGCTTTTAAAAGCCTTTACATGATACCACATTAGATTCACGGAGGAGGTCTACTGCTAAAATTACTGCCCTCGATCTGACCTTCGCGGTGATACCTCACATGCATGGTGCAATTGCCGTTTACATATGACGCCAGACCAACGCTTGTGTACGCCTTTGCGCAAGAGAAGGGGGGGCAGGGGTGCTTTTTTTTTGTTTTTTTGTTTTTTTTTATTTATTTAGATTTTTTATTTTATTTTTAAACTGTTCCTTCCATTTTTTTTCTTTGTTATGATTTTTATTGTTATCTCAGGGAATGTAAATATCCCCTATGATAGCAATAGGCAGTGACAGGTACTCTTTTTTTGAAAAAATTGGGGTCTATTAGACCCTAGATCTTTCCTCTGCCCTCAAAGCATCTGACCACACCAAGATTGGTGTGATAAAATGCTTTCCCAATTTCCCAATGGCGCGGTTTATATCCGGGAGGGGGGACATTCCCTCCCACTGCTTGTAAAAGCAATCTAGAGGCTAATTACCCGCTAGAATTGCTTTTACATGAAAGCCGATCACTGGCTGAAAAGAATGATACCAAGATGATACCTGAAACCTGCAGGCATCATTCTGGTATAACCATTCAAAGTCCAGCAACATACTGGACATATATTGTAATCTTTTTTTTTTCATGCAGCCTCTTGGCTGAACGAAAAAAAGAGATTGATTGGTGGGTATGCCCACCATTAGAATACCTCCCTTCATCCACCCACTTCTAATGATGGGCATACATGCACCATTTATATATGCCGATGCATGGGGGCATCCTCCCGCAAAAGTTATGCCGTGTACACACGGTCGGAATTTCGACCGTATGTACGTGGCATTAGGAGCCAATCGCTCCTCCGCCCCCCCTGCTGCCCCCATGCTTCGGCATATATGCTCTTTTTTTTAACTGTGGTGGTGAAATCACCTCCTACAGCGTTGGAGTCGCGGCTTTATGTATCGTGGGAGCAAACGCTGTTGCTGTCAAGATAAATAAATCCGCGTTGCACCTGAATGGCGCACCTGAAAACAAAAAAATGCTTAACACTGAAACACAGTAAACAAAATTACATACCTGAAAAGCAAGCATGATAAAACATAATAAAACATTGCAGAATAGAATGGAGTAAAAAAAGAGCAACGATAGAGAGAGAATAGAGAGAGAGAGAGAATAATAAAACGACAACTATTTTATTTTTTTTTATTTTTTTGAGATTCACAGGTAAAAAAGCTCCTGACTGAAGCGACTGAATCAAAGCGCTACCACAAAAAAACTGTTAGCGATCGCAGGGATCAGGCCTGACTCTGCGAACGCTGCAGTTATGTGTGCTTAGTGTTTTGTAAGTGACAGTGATCGATCGATACTGCACTTGGGTGGGCTGGGCTGGGCTGGGCTGGGCTGGGCGGAGGGGGAAAACGCAGGTGCTAGCAGGTATCTGGGCTGATCCCGCTAACAATGCGTTTTTTTTTTTGGAACCCTAAACTGCTGGGACGCTAGTATAGATCTGATCAGATCAGATATTGATCTGTTCAGATACTATACCACTAAGGGAGGTGTATGCTTTGCGCGTGGGTGTTTGCGGTACTGGCACTAACCTGGGGCGACGCAGACCTTATTTGACCCTAAAACCTAATTGATATCACCCGCCGGGCGATCAGGGGGTTAAACCGTTATTGGGTAATAAATGGCGGGTGCCCTGACAGTATAAAAAACAAGCTAACTAACCAGCGTCACCCGTAACAGTAATACAAAAAAAAAACTGGCTACCTAGCGGCACCAGTGACACTAATGCAGCGATCAAAAAAACAATTGCTTAGTGACACTGGCAAAAGGGGGTGAAAGGGTTAACTAGGGGCAATCAGGGGGTTAAACCTTTATTAGGTAATATATGGGGGTACCTGACGCTATATAAAAACCTGACGGGGAACCTAAATAACGAAATAACTAACTGGCTAACCAGCGTCACCAGTGACAGTTATACGGTGATCACTGGTGAAAGGGTTAACTCTAGGGGCAATCAGGGGGTTAAAACCTTTAGGTTGTAATATGGGGGTACCTGACCTATAAACCTATTTATGAACCTATATAAACATGGCGGTTAACCTAAAAAAAAAACTGGTTACCTAGCGACACTAATGCAGCGATCAGAAAAACGATCGCTTAGTGACACTGGCAAAAGGGGGTGAAAGGGTTAACTAGGGGCAATCAGGGGGTTAAAACCTTTATTAGGTAATATATGGGGGTACCTGACGCTATATAAAAACCTGACGGGGAACCTAAATAACGAAATAACTAACTGGCTAACCAGCGTCACCAGTGACAGTTATACGGTGATCACTGGTGAAAGGGTTAACTCTAGGGGCAATCAGGGGGTTAAAACCTTTATTTAGGTTGTAATATGGGGGTACCTGACCTATAAACCTATTTATGAACCTATATAAACATGGCGGTTAAAAAAAAAAAAAAAATGGTTACCTAGCGGCACTAATGCAGCGATCAGAAAAACGATTGCTTAGTGACACTGGCAAAAGGGGGTGAAGGGGTTAACTAGGGGCAATCAGGGGGTTAAACCTTTATTAGGGGGGGGTAGGGGGCTACCTAGGACCTAAAACTAACTGCCCTGACAGTTATTACAGTCACACTGACACTAAATGCAGTGATCAGTAAATAAATGATCACTGCAATTAGTGACACTGTGACTGGGGGGGGAGGGGGTGATCTGGGGGGTGATCTGGGGGTGACAGGGGGGTGGATTGTGTGCCTATGTGTACTGGTGTCAGTGTACTGTTTGTGCACTAACCTGTACATGTTCTCTCCTCGGCGTTCCGGTCACATAGACCGGCGCACCGAGCGTGACATCACTTCCGCCTTCCTGTCTATACAATAGACAGGAAGGGGAAGCTTCTCATTCGCCAGGAGCGATCGCGAGGGGGTGGCCAGAAACCACTGGCCGTCCCCTCGTCCCGGATCGCTCCTGAAGCGATCCCGACCGTCCCCGCCGGCGGAGGGGGGTCCGATCGGACCCCCCAACCGCCTGAAGAATGGCACGTACAGGTACGTCCTTTTGCCTGTACGTGCCATTCTGTTGACGTATATGTACATGGGGCGGTCGGGAAGTGGTTAAACAGCACAGTGCTTGTGCTGTGTCATTTGGTCCCCTGTAACACCTGTAATACCTGTCTGCCTGCCTGGCTATACCCCCCCCCCCCCCGTACGCTGACTCCAGGAGGAGAGGAGTGAGAAGGCAACTGATCACAGGAAGACACTGTTATTGGTACAGATTATCATATTTATGATATAACACAGACACAGGGGAACTTATTGTTCTAATACAGAGTGAATGGGAGCTTTTAATACAAGTGGCTTTACAACCACTGTAAGGGTTAATGACTAATGTAGGGATGCTGACACTGTAACTTTTCTTATCAAAACACAGAAAGTGTATCTGCTGATTAAAATGAATGAATCACTCCCATTTTTAGAATCAGTATCCAAAAAGTGAACTAAAAGCTTTTTCTTCGGAGTAGAAACAGGTATGAATTTATAACAAAGTTGGTAAAAACCTTGCAATGTGCAGTATATTGACACTCAGAGGGGAATTCTTTTTTTTCTTAACAAAAGTGGAGTTAGTAAACCTTGTTTGCCATACACCTCCATACCTCCCAACATTTTGAGATGGGAATGAGGGACACCTACTACCAAACGTATGTAGGCATAGGACCAACAAAAAACAAAAAAGAAAGGTTAACTAAATCCACAAGGGCTTTTTTTTGCCACTACTTTTCCTTTATACTGGCTTTTTAGATTTAGAATTTTGATAAAAGGTTTAGCACTGGGAAACACTTTTTGAAAGATAAAAAGTGCATTTTATATACAACTATATATAGATCAGACCAAAATGAGGGACAAATGAGGAGGAATGAGGGACAGAGGGACATTGCTCCAAATCAGGGACAGTCCCTCGAAATCAGGGACAGTTGGGAGCTATGACATCTCTTCTGGATCACAGGAGTGCACTCACTTGTGCTCTCGTGTGACCCAGAATCAGCCGACAGTGGGCTAAAGTCAGCTGACGTCACAGAGCTAATATTGTCAGGATACACCCAGATGCCTGACCAACAGCTGCCCTATTCTCTCAGTGTGCCTCTGACAGCCTGAGCCAGCTGCTCCTGCCCCCTTCACAACCCAGCACTCTACCTAACGCTGGAGGGTCAGAGCTGGGAGACGGTGATTTCCAGTCACCTTTCTCTGCTCAATGAAGACCAAGAACTGAGCGACCAACGGTCCTGTGATCGCTCATTTTTTGGGTATAGAGCCAGCAGGGGACAGTTGCAACATCACATGTATGTATGTTTTATTATTTTTTTTAGCTATGCTCACATATCTTCTTTAAGTGCTTTTCAGTTGTATTTAGTCGGTATCATCTTTGTACTTAAATTGATTTCTATGTTATGTTTTGTATAGGAACAGTGGTTAGGTTTCATTAACTAATATGTATGTGAATATGTTTCAGCTGCAAAAATAACTTTTGTCTTTTATTTATCTATACCAAGGTATGCAATAGAAACAAGTGTCATTTTTTTCTAGCAATACTTCAAGTCTTAAAATAAATGTTACTAATTAAAGGCGCCCTGTACAGTGTACATTCCCTTCTCATTCTTGGAAATAAATTATTTAGATATGTATTAAATAGCCATCGCCCCTATACATCCATTATGTCCAATGCATTATGCACTTCTAAATATGTGTGCAGAGATATATAGGCTATACATGGTATGAGTATGATATGAGTCACTTATTAATGGCAGAAAATGTGCAGGCTTTTAACAGTGACATCAGCACCATTTAAAGGGCAGGGCATATTGTAGATCAGTCCCCAGTTACCTGCTTTAGTGCTTGAATATTTACTGTGAAGAATTCAGACATGTTATGTTTGAAGACAGATTGCTCTGGATAAAAGTTATTGGGAATGAATAATGTTTATTTCATGTATTTTTTGAAAATTGTATATCAAATATATGTAGCACTGACCCCCGAAGGAGCTGCTAGTTTTATTGGGCTTACCGTTACCTTCTTTACCTCGTCTCCGTTTAGGGTTTCCCGTGGTAGATGGCCCAAAGAAATGCAGAAACTGACACTGAATCTTAATTTTGGGTTATTTATTTAAACGATAACACAGTCTCTTAATGTAGAATAGAGGGTTAGGAGGAAAGTTCAGGTACTTTTGGACTGCAAGAATAGGAAGTCTCTTAATGTAGGAAATCCAGAGAATAACCGTTTCACAACTGGATTCTCACAACCCACTGGATAGACCTCCTCTCACTAGGCCTAGCAGCCGGCAGGGTGTTAGGTAAAGGAAAGTCTCTGCCACAGGCTTGGATGTAGAGTACTTGAGGAAAAGTCTCTGACTTGAATGTAACTGAGGGACATAAACAAATTTAGAGAGCTATCATACGGTACCAGTATCTCTCAGCCGGTCCGACAATACCGTATGAGTGTATGAGTATGAGTGTAAATCCAGAAAGTGTCCTTCAACTGAGCCTCCAGGCCCCTTTAGAGAAACCCGCCTTGTGCATGGCCTTCTCCTGAAGAATCCTTCCCTGGATGCTCCTCCAGTTGCTGGGCCTTTCCTTAGGTGAGACGGCACTGGACCACCCTTGAATCATTAGGCCCTGATATCCATTCAGGCCTTTCCCTGTAGTTGCTTCGCCTCAGGCTATCCAGCCCGAGACTTGGAATTGCATGGATCCGTACCCCAGGCCAGGAGGGCTTTGAGGGCTAGTCAGGAGGACCAGGACCAAACAGACAGAAGATATCTTCTGGACCGGAACCCCGAAGCACGTGATCTCAGTACCTTAAATACCCCCTCCCAGAATTCACAGCAGGATAAACACTCCCACTGGGCTGGTTCCGAGAGAAAGAATGGCATCCAATACACCCAGCTAAACTGCGTTCTCATACTTGCCGGCAGTGACAGCCACACCTGCGGCCAAGTAGAACTGCAATTCAGCTAGATTGGTACTGAAATCATAATTTAGCAGAATTAGCCCTAAAACCCAACTGTGGTTTCAGGAATATTAATTTTCAAACACACATATCGCATGCTCGTCAGGAGCCAGCGCTACATATAATACATACTGTAGATACATTATACTTTGTATTTTCCCCTTTGTAGCCAGCAGGTGACAACTGTGATTCTGGTACTTAAAGATTTTACTACAAAGCTGAGCAAAAAAAAAAAAAACAGATGGAAATTGAGATTAAACACACACACACATCTGATTGAATCAGCTCAATGGCTTAGAGCAGGGGTCTCCAAAATTTTCAGTACATGGGCAACATTGTATATCAGTAATCAGTGGCAGCTTGTGTTTTTTTTGGGGGGGGGGGGGGGGTGCTAAATAATGCAATGTTTATTCGCTATTGTCACACAACTGGGTGGGCTCAGGGCTCAAGCCTATTAAAGCCTCTGGCTCTAATCACGTGCTTTAAAAAAAAAAAGACCCCATTGGATTCCCTACATGTAGATTAGGGGGCTGGACGCATTGACAGGAGGGGCGGTGCCCGTGCTCCCCTAATGGATGGGCCGCCACTGTCAGTAATATCACAAATGTAGCGGCCATAACCCTCAGAAGGGCAGCCTTGACTTTTGGACTTACCGGTTACCTCCGCTTGGCTTGTCAGTGAATGTCCAGGGGTTCCCAGGGTTAGTACCCAACAACTTTGGCTGCTGACACAAAAAAAGTCCTTTTTAAGGTTTTTATTTCTGCAGTGGTAACATCCAACATAACACAGTCTCAGATATCAATAAAGGGTAAGGGTGAAGAAACTCAGGCACCTTGAACTGCTGACATCCACTGAATGTCTCTAATCAAACCCAGAGAGTAGCCACTCGCAGCTGGGTACTTCAATGCTGGACAGACCTCTAGCCAGAGGTATGGCAGCCAACAATGTGATCCGGAAACTTGCAAAAAAGTCTCTGACACAGAATAAACTTGCAACCGAAGGTGTATAGGAACCTTTCCCCAGTACCTGGAACTTTCTCTGTCTGCTTGGCAGTACCGTGGAAGTGTGAATTCTTTAGTGTCCATACAACTCAGCTTCGAGGCTCTTACTGAGATGCCAGCTTAAAGGCCCTCCTCTGAAGAGTCCTCCCCCGGTCACTTGTATGAGCTGTGGTGCCCCTCCAATACTGAGAGCACACCGGGACGCCTTGAATCCTCCTTCAGTTACTGTGCCTCGGGCTAACCGGCTCTGAGACTCGAGAACAGACAGATGCCCACCCCAGACCATGCGGGTCTATGGGGCTAGTTAAACTGACCATGTTGCGGGACGACAAACGCTCCCAGGCCCGGGACCCCTCGTGGGGCTACCCCAGTCCAGAACCAGGAAACAGGACTGCGGCCGAACCCCGAACACGTGACTTCAGCACCTTAAGTACCCTTCCCCAGATTACACAGCGGGGCCAGACGCGCCCACTGATTGGCTCCGGGGAAGACTGATACCTAAAACGTCCAACCAGGCCTGGTTCTAGGCCTGTCATGGGTACCTCACTGCACCCATGACCAGGCAGAACCCTAGTACAGCCCAGCCAAACTGATGCCAAAGTTAACCTGTACAATTAACCCTCATAAACCCATTACTGTTCTGAGGGAAAAAAAACAAAATTTCCACGTATAGTGCACACTGGTTAAAGTGTGCCCGCTACACAAATATTTGCGGGATAAAAAAAATCAGCATTATAAATAAATGCATAAGTACGCTCCAAGAAATAACTTCATATCAGAAGCCCTTTCTTACAACAGAATCCCCCCAACATCAGAGCCCTGTTTCATATTAGAGCCCACCTTTAGATCAGAGTGACCCTTTTACATCAAAAGTTTCCCATCACATTAGAGCACCCCAAACAGCAGAACCCCCTTGCATATCAGAGTTCCCCCTTCACATCAGAGTTTCTCTTAAACATCAGAGCCCACTCTGCACATCAGTGTCCCCCCACCATATCAGAGCCCCTGCTTCAAACCAGAGTCTCTTGCCCTCACATCAGAGCCCTCCTTCACTTTAGAGTGCCCCTTCACCAGACCACCCCCCCTTTCACATCAGAGCCCCCCTTTTACATCAGAGCCCTTGTTCACATCACAGTCGCCCCTTCACATTGTAGCCTGCTCACATCAGAGTTCCCCTTTCTCAGTCCCCTTGTCCCACCTTACAATCTTCACCACAGCTTACATGGTACAGTGTGGGAGGTGGAGCAGGTAATCTTAGAATGCAGAAGGTCCCCAGATTAGCACCATACATTCCATGGCCAGGCACCAGCACAATACCAATGAATGATGCCATGTGATGCCGGACCTCTTGCACCATGGAAACGCATGACACAGGTATGGGACAAGTTGCGGTAAGCTGTGTAAGATCTTGTAGCAGCCAGGGCCGTCTTTTCACATGGGCACGCTGAACCACTTGCCTGGGGGGCCCGACCTGCCCAGCGACCCCAGCCAAGCATCATTTAGATGTCACAAAGTTTGCTGCCGCATTGTGCCAGTGCTGTGCGGTGTGGCTCAGAACAGAGCCAATGCTTTCTGTGTATTTCCAGCTCTTCACAGGCAGAGTGATATGAAATGCACTCCGCCTGTGACAGATACAGGAAGCATTGGCTCTGCTCTCTACTGCAGCCGCATGCTGCAGCTTCCTGTCACACTTCCGTGTCTCAGAGGAGTCAGGCAGCAGTACACACGCCAGCATTAATACCCACCAGCACCAGCAGTACCCACGCCAGCATTAATACCCACCAGCAGTACCCACGCCAGCATTAATACCCACCAGGCAGCACCAGCAACACCAGAGTGAGTGTATACATTTATATATATATATATATATATATATATATATATATATATATATATATATATATATATATATATTTTTTTTTTAGTTGAATGATTTAGTGGTGAAAGTTATTAAAGCCCGGGCCCCCCCCCCAAGATTTGACTGTAATATCTTATGTGTCACCCTTATTTATCAATCTTGCCACTAGTTCGAGGAAGTGTAAGAAAGGCGAGGAAAAATAAACTTTATTACATGTTGGTGAAAATATCCTTTAGAGCAGAAATGAAACGTAAAGTTGTGAGAAGAGCACAAAAGAGAAAAAAGGCTGCAGGGGAGAAAGAGAAAATGTGCAAACTTTGCGCAATCGTGCGTGATTGTGTAGACAGGGCCCCAGTGCACTGTATTGTCCAGGGGCCTAAAATGCTCTCAAGATGGCATTGGTAGAAGCTGGATATGTACCATGGACCATAGTTCAGAGACCCTTGGCTTGGAGAATGGACACCCTCACTCCTGTCCTGTAGCAGCTGACTGCTAATTATTAACATGTTCAAAGTGGGGTTCCTTATGAGACCCAGTGAACATCCACAAGAGACTATTGGATAAAATGTCAACTATTTATGCAGGAAACTTCAAAGGAGTCCTCCACTGGTTACAAATGTAGCATAGCAAAGCACAAGCACTCTAAAGATATGTATTTGTCATGTATTCCATTATTGTGAGCAAAAAAAAAAAGATTACGTGTTGGTTGAGGTTTACTTAAAGTGGAGGGCCACCCTGAAAAAAAAAACTTGCTAAAAATGTTAATAACAATTTAGAAAAGAAAACAACTACTTACCAGAAATGGCTGTTGCTAGGCAGATCGTCCTAATCTGCCTCTTACTGTTCCGCGGAGCTGTTCTGTCTTCTGCTCCTAGCGCTGTCTTCTAGTGAATGGGGTGCGGTGTGTTATGGCAACTGTGTGTCTCACAACACATCGCGTTCCCCATTCACAAAGCGCCGTGCGACGACTCGCGCATGCGCAGTAGGCCGCGTGGCGATTCGCACATGCGCAGTAGGAAACGGGCAGTGAAGACGTAGTCTTTGCTGCCCGTTTCCCTTACTGAGGATGGCGGCGCTGGGACTGGAGCGCCGAGGGACATCTCAGCCTCCACGACCGACATCGCGGGTGCCCTGGGAGGGTAAGTGTACTTATTAAAAGTCAGCAGCTACTTTTTTTTTAGCTGCTGACTTTTAAAAATATTTTTTTTAGCTGAAACACCCCTTTAACTACCATTGTCTGTTGGAAGTGTATGCCTTTCTGAAAAGGAATCTGTATGGCTAGACATGTGGTAGATAGGGCCAGTGCAAGGATTTTTGCCATCACAATTGAGGGGTCCCCCTCCCCCCACCATCCTCCTGCCACCCCCATCGTCTGCCAATGAACAACGGATTACCATGAGGGATCAGGGATATGCAGGCCCCATTTCCCTTCACTGGCTATGGGCAGCTGGCAGATGAGGCAAGCTAAAACTTCCCTGCTACATCCAGTAGGAGAGAGAGTTAGGGAATGGAAGACAAGTATTTTAACCACCTCAATACTGAACACTATCACCCCTTTTCTATCCTGGCAATTTTTCCGTTTTTAGAGCTGTCACATTTATAATGATAATTACCCAGACATGCAACACTGTACCCAAATATCCAAATACAACTTTTAAACAGGTAGAGTGTTCTTTTGGTGATATTTAATCACCACTGGCTTTTTTTATTTTTGTTATTTAAAGCGGAAATACCCATAACAGCTTGATAAAAAAAAAAAAGAATTCTTCCACATTAATAATTATGGTACCAAAATTAGTGTGTGCTGTAAATTGCCTCCAGCATTGCTCCTGTTACTTCTTGCCACAGGCTGCCATTTTCTGAAGCCCAGAGCCCTCGAGCAGCAGAAAATCTTTAGGCTGTCAGCAAATCGGCCTCTAGTTAATGGTTCTGATTTTCGGCACAGTGCTAAAAAAAGAGACCAACTAGGGGGCGTGGCTTAGCGAGCGGCCAGGATGGAAGCACACTAACGGAGCTCCGTGAATGACACAGTCGACAGCCTGACACCCTGCTTGCTCAGACCTGGAAATGGGAAAATTGCTTCACCAGACCCCACACTCCAGACCCAGACGTGGACCGGCTCCATCCTCAGCCAGGAGCATCTCCAATCTTCTTAAAGCCCAGCTGGCAGCATGAGGCAACATGGTAGGACACAAGATGGCGCGGGCCCAACATGAGGAGGAGGATTTCAGTGAGGACTCCCAGTCTGCTGCAGAGGACACAGGAAGGGGCCGAACACGTGCCAACAAACCCCTTACTTATGCTGATATGTCTGGGTTTGCTGCAGACATTAAATCAACATTCTTAGTGGCCATTACTGATTTAAAATCAAATCTCCTAGTCATCACTGAAAAGATGGCGACAGTGGAAGACACAGGCAGACACAGAGACAGAGCACTCCATAGGTTGGAGAAAGTAGCAAACTCTCATGTCACACACTTCATTGAAATGAACCGACATTTAGAGGATCTAGACAATAGAGGACACAGAAATAATATAAGAGTGAGGGTGATCCCTGAGACTGTGAATAATGAACAGATCATCCCTGCTCTGCAGGAGGATTCAGACATAGAATTTGTCAGAGCACACAGGGCTCTCAGATACTGCACCCCCAAGGGACATTATCTGCTGCCTGTAGAACTACCCACTCAAAGAGGACATCATGAGGAAAAGCACCCAGAAACAAACACAATGTCTTTAATGGTGCAAATATGCTCTACCAAGATCTTTCTCAAATTACCTTGAAAAACAGTAGGGCTTTGTGCCCCCTGTTGGACAAACTTAGAGACCTTAGATACACATGGCGCTTTCCTTTCGCTTTGGTGGTTAATACCGCAAGGAAACAGCATATACTATGCTCTCCCACTGATTTGCCAGATTTCTGTGAGGCTCTGGACTTGGAATTAATTGATCTGCCAGAATGGTACCAGGATTTTGCCTTACCACCGCCCACCAGAAGCCCTCCCAGTTCTCCCTTCTCTTCATCGGAAAAGCATCTCTACAAAAAACCAAAACATGGCTGTGGAGGTGGCTCACAAATGGGGACCCCCACCCCATGCCCTATCCCTTCCAGGTCCCACACTGCTGAGTGAATGAGCATTTTTGCTTTCCGGATTCTCTAATAAGAACTCTCTATGCTTGATACTGCGCTGTATAGCTATACAATCCTTGTCACATTCCTGTAATGCACTGACACAACACTAGACTATATGTGCTCCATTCGCATCAATGGCCCTGGTAATTGTAGTTCAACAGGGCTATACACCTTCTCATACAACCATGAGCCTTTGCATGGTCACACATGTACACATAACTACAACAACATGTCAGATGAGACAAGAGGATACCACAGACTGATTTGGTCTCCTTAATTTATCCTTTAAATTTTATGGGATGTACTGTGTTACATTATTATGACTTGAGCTGCAACCCCTGATAATCATTATAACCAGACACTCTTTTGAAAATGGCGGTTAGAGGTGAATTTGAACCCCTCTTTGCTGACTTACTTATTCCCCAATCGATTTGAGCTGCAGGAATATTCCCCATGGAGCCTAGAGACGCTTACAGGAAGGGCCACTTTACCTCCACTGGAGGCAGCACTAGGGAACCCGTGGATTTCATACCAAGCTGCTTATGCAGGGTCAATCCATATTGATCTGAATATCTAGCCTACACGTTGAATGCTGTGTCGTTCTATGTTCTACCGTTATCCTGTTTGATTTAGATTTTGATATATCTACCTAGTGTGAAAGTGACACTCTGGTCGTCACTATCCTACGTTCCCACAAAGTGTATCTGAGCCAGGTTTTTCTCAACTCAGATACACTACTTTCATACTTTAGATAAGAGTTTATATTACCTAAAGTGCCTTATTATTACTTTGTTTGTTATTGGATTCATTTCCCATTTCTGAATCCTCACTTCTTTTTCTATCAACTCACATCTTTATCTACTCCCTCTCCTCTCCTCCTCCTGCCTGACTCCAGTTCTCAGCACTAAATTTTGTGAGAGTTAGCTGATCACAGGCTCTTGAGATTTATATTGCAGAGTTCACAACTAGCACCATTCCTCCTGAGGACTTCTGATGGCTTACTCGTCACTGGGGCATTGCCCAGTAGTGATCTTTCATAATACGAAAGGGTTGAATATACCGGAGAAGTGCTCCTCTCTCCTCCGGGAACTGAAGAAAGGTAGGCTGCACTTTGTTTTCTTACGGGAAACCCACTTTAAAATGAACCATGTCCCGAAACTTACTAATGCCTACTTCCATAGGCATGCACAGCCTATTGCATTAGGGTGTGAACCCGAAAGCTCAAGCACACATATGTGTGTATATGTATGTATGTATATGTATGATGGAAGGGGATTATAGTGTGGGGTTGTTTTTCAGGGGTTGGGCTTGGCCCCTTAGTTCCAGTGAAGGGAAATCTTATGCCCGTACACACGATCGGACTTTCCAGCAGACTTGGTCCGGCAGACCGGAATCTGGCGGACATTCCGATCGTGTGTGGGCTCCAGAGGACTTTTTCTTCCCAAAAGTCTGACAGACCTAAAAAAAAAAAAGAACATGTTTTAAATCTTCCTGCCGGAAGTCCGCCGGACCCAGTTCCTATAGGGAAGTCCGCTGGTCTGTATGCTGGCCCAACGGACCAAATACGACGCAAGGGCAGCTACAGCACCTGCCCACGAGAATGTTCTCGGCTGCAGGGTACTGTACATCTCGCGCTCGCTGCAATAGAAAAAACACATTTTCCTATTGCAGCAAGCGTGAGAGATAGGCAACAATGTCCCATAGGTCTGGTATGGATTTTAGGGGAACCCCCTACGCCAAAAAAATGGTGTGGGGTCCCCCCAAAGTCCATACCAGACCCTTATCTAAGCACGCAGCCCGACCAGTCAGGAAAGGGGGTGGGGACGAGCGAGCGCCCCCCCTCCTGAACCGTACCAGGCCGCATGCCCTCAACATGGGGGGGTGGGTGCTTTGGGGAATGGGGGGGCACTGCGGCCCCCCCACCTCAAAGCACCTTGTCCCCATGTTGATGAGGACAAGGGCCTCTTCCCCACAACCCTGGCCATTGGTTGTCGGGGTCTGCGGGTGGGGGGATTATCGGAATCTGGGAGCCCCCTTTAATACCCCACCCCTTATGACGTCCCCGCCCGGGGCCTGCTGAGACTGTGCCATCATAAGGGGTAGGGTCACCCCGCCCCATACCTATATAAGTCATTGCGCACTCTGTACACAGCATTACAGTGGGAGAGAGCGTTGTGTCAACATGGGAAGACAGAAGAGGGAAGAAGGAGACGATGAAGGAGGAGACCGGGCCAACGCTAGTAAAAGAGCTGGAAGAAGATAGCGGAGGAGCCCGGCAGAAGAACCGGAGAGCGGGAGAAGATACCGGAGCGCGGGAGACGATACCGGAGAGCAGAGAAGAGGCCAGAGAGCGGGAGAAGAACCGGAAAGTGCATAGAAGTCGGAAGAGACCCCCGAAGTCGGAAGAAGACCCCGGAGCTGACTAATAAATTACTTTAAAAACCTGTCTAGTGTGTTTTTTATTGACATTTTTTTCCCCAGGTGAATGGGTAGGGGTACGATGTACCCCATACTCATTCACATAGGGTGGGGGCCGGGATCTGGGGGATAAGCCCCCGATAAGACCCCCGCCCGCAACGGCTAGGGTTGTTGGGAAGAGGCCCTTGTCCTCATCAACATGGGGACAAGGTGCTTTGGGGTGGGGGGCCACAGGGCGCCCCCCTTCCCCAAAGCACCCACCCCCCATGTTGAGGGCATGTGGCCTGGTACGGTTCAGGAGGGGGGGGGGGCGCTCGCTTGTCCCCACCCCCTTTCCTGACCGGCCAGGCTGCGTTCTTGGATAAGGGTCTGGTATGGACTTTGGGGGTACCCCCACGCCAAAATCCATACCAGGCGACGGGGCTCGCAAGGTGTCAATCTCGCCGATGAAAGTGGCGAGATTGACTTCCTTCTCTAGTCCCGTCGTACCTGGAGTCACGTTCAAAATTAACAGACTTTAGTCCATGTGTGGGCATTAGGCAAGTTGGTTAATTTGGAAGTCCGTTCATTCCGAAAGTCCGTCGGAACTCCGCGGAACGTCCGTCCGAAAGAACATCGGACCTAGTCTGCTGGAAAGTCCGGTCTTGTGCACGGGGAATTAAGGCTTCAGCATACCAAGACAATTTCATGCTCCCAATTTTGTGGGAACAGTTTGGGGATGGCCCCTTCCTGTTCCAACATGACTGCGCACCAGTGCACAAAGCAAGGTCCATAAAGATATGGACTTAGCAGAGGTGGTGGGAAATTAACTAATTAAATGCTGGTTCTGGCCAGCTTCCTGATGGCCACAGGACCGACAGCGGACCCCCTGCCATCTACACAACGTGTGGATGCCTGTCTTGGATGCCAGGAGAGGTACCATATACAGATGAGCCTGTTTTTAATCCTAATCCTGTGAGTGTTATTGCTTATTTTGCCATTAAAGTGTGCTCTAATACTACACTCAGGTGGCGCTTCCTGTTTTTCCCCCTTCTTCTCATCCTGATTAGGCCTAAAACCTGAGGCCTGTACATGTACTTAGAGCAGAAGACGTCTGCCTGTCCAGTGAGTCCTGGTGCTTGAGGTTCTGTGGTCTGGGAGTCTGAGTTAGGACAAGAGAAGAACTGATGATGTCTCAGATGAAGCACCAGAGGTCACTCACATTAAGTCCTGGACAAGGAACAGCAAGATGGGATCATCAAGACAACTGCTGCTGTTACTGGAAAGAATCAGTTGCTAATGGAGACAGCTGCTACTAAGAAGGTTCAGATTGCTGGAATCAGCTAAAAGGCTCTTTTCTGTACTGGCGTCTCTTATTATTTTGCTATTGAGATTGCAGGCCAGCAATAGATGTCCTGAACTCTTCCCCTCCTCTCTTCCTGAAGTTTTGAGTGAGAGTAAAAAAATATATATTTTTTGTATCTTAAAGTGACTAGTGCCCATCCGTTCATATCCCACTATTGCCTAATTGATCTACACCCTGAAGTGAAATATCAGCCCTCCCTGTCTCTGTGGTTATCACCATGCTTTCATGGGTCAGGGGGTGCTACAAGAGCAACTGTTCCTCTTTTGGAACTAAATCCCTCTGTCCCTTGTGCAGCCTCAGCTGTCCCTCTTTTTGGTTTGATGTACAGATATCTATAAAAATGTACTATTTAAATAGAAAAAGTGTTATTCAACACTAAACCTACATCCTATTTCCTACCAATCTGTGTGCTATTTTGAAAATCCAGTATAAAAGAAAAGAAATTAAGGAAAAGAAACAATTCTTGGTTTAACCAATTTTTTTTTACATATAAATCCTTAATGCCCTGTATACAGAGGCGGCTCTCTAATTAGGCAAACTAGGCGGCCGCTTAAGGCCTCGCACTCACAGGGGCCTCGCGGCCGCCTAGTTTGCCTGTGATTAAAAGTAATGGTGCCAGCGGCTCTGCCTCTCTCCCCCCCCGCCGTCGCCGGGACTCCATGGCCCAGGGGCGGACTGACCAATCAGGCACTGCCTGAGGGCCCCCTTGGCCAATCATGATGGAGCAGCACATGCGGGGAGCGGGACAGCAAGGTCAGCACCAGACTCCAGGTGCGATCTCAGCAAGGCGTGCGGGATGCACACAGCAGCGCAGCCCCATGACTGTGTGTGAAGGGGAAGGAGCAGCTTAAATGGATCCGATCCGATGCCGCCATGTTCCTCCTATCCAGCTTTTTTTTTCGCTGCCCCCTGGCTCCGCCCCCCCCATGATCTCCTCCGGCCCGACTCTGTTCTCCACCCCACGATCTCGCCCCGGGCCCCCCCATGCAATGCTCTCTGTCACCCTATGTGCTCCCTTGTTCCGCCCCATGGTTTTTCCCTGTGCTCCCCACCCCGCCATGCTCTCAGTCCCCCCATCTGCTCCCCACCCCACCATGCTCTGTCCCCCCCCATCTCCCATCTGCTCCCCACCCCACCATGCTCTCAGTCCCCCCCATCTGCTCCCCACCCCACCATGCTCTGCCCCCCATCTGCTCCCCACCCCACCATGCTCTGCCCCCCCCCATCTGCTCCCCACCCCACATGCTCTCAGTCCCCCCATCTGCTCCTCACCCCACCATGCTCTCAGTCCCCCCCATCTGCTTCCCACCCTATCTGCTCCCCACCCCACCATCTGCTCCCCACCATGCCCTCAGTCCCCCCCATCTGCTCCTCACCCCACCATCTGCTCCCCACCCCACCATGCTCTCAGTCCCCCCCCATGCTCTCTGTCCCCCCATCTGCTCCCCACCCCACCATGCTCTCAGTCCCCCCATCTGCTCCCCACCCCATCTGCTCCCCACCATGCCCTCAGTCCCCCCCATGTGCTCCCCACCCCACCATGCTCTCAGTCCCCCCCATCTTCTCCCCACCCCACCATGCTCTCAGTTCCCCCCCCATCTGCTCCCCACCCAACCATGCTCTCAGTCCCCCCCATCTGCTCCCCACCTTACCATGCTCTCTGTCCCCCCATCTGCTCCCCACCCCACCATGCTCTCAGTCCCCCCCATCTGCTCCCCACCCCACCATGCTCTCAGTCCCCCCATCTGCTCCCCACCCCACCCCACCATGCTCTCAGTCCCCCCCATCTGCTCCCCACCCCACCATGCTCTCAGTCCCCCCATCTGCTCCCCACCCCACCCCACCATGCTCTCAGTCCCCCCCATCTTCTCCCCCACGCCACCCCACCATGCTCTCAGTCCCCCCCCATCTGCTCCCCACCCCACCATGCTCTCGCCCCCCCCCCCCATCTGCTCCCCACCCCACCATGCTCTCGGTCCCCCCCATCTGCTCCCCACCCCACCATGCTCTCAGTCCCCCCCATCTACTCCCCACCCCACCATCTGCTCCCCACTATGCTCTCAGTCCCCCCATCTGCTCCCCACCCCACCATGCTCTGACTCTCAGTCAACCCCCCCATGCTCTCCACTTCACCTTGCTTTTCAGCTCCCCCAGTGCTCTCTGCTTCCCTCCCTAGTGGTCTCCACCACACCGTGCTCTCCAGTTCCCCTCCATGATCTCCTCCACCCTCTCTGTGCTCTCCACCCCACCATGCTTTCGGTTCCCCCCATGTGCTCCCTTGCTCCACCCCACCATGCTCTTGGTCCCACCATGCTCTCAACCCCCCAACTGCTCTCCACCTCACCTTGCTTTCCAGTGCTCTTCAGCTCCCCCAGTGATTTTTGCCCCCTCCCATATGTTCCCTGGCTCCCCCAGTGCTTTTCACTGCATGGGCTCTCCAATCCCCCCACAGTGCTCTCTGCCTGCCCCCATGCTCTCCACCCCACCGTGCTCTCTAGTCCCCCCCCTACTGCTCTCCACCCCTCCATACACTCCACCCCACCATGCTTTCCAGCTCCCCCTCACAGTTCTCTTCAGCTCCCCTAGTGCTCTCTGCCCCCCATGTGCTCCCTGGCTCCCCCCAGTGCTTTCCGCTGCACCGCCCTCTCTACTCCCCCATGTGCTCCCTGGCTCCCCTCCCTAGTGCTCTCCACCCACTGTGCTCCCCAGCTCCTGTGCTCTCCATCCCCATTCTCTTTGCCCCCCCCCACCAGTGCTCTCTGCCCCCCCCACACCAGTGCTCTCTGCCCCACCAGTGCTCTCCATCTCCCCCCTACTCTCTGCCCCCCCTGCTCTACACCCCCCAGTGCTCTCAGCCCACCTGCTCTCTACTCCCCCCCCCCCAGTGCTCTCCGCCTCACTCCCATGCTATCCGACAACCCTGTGCTCTTTCTCTGCCCCCTTCACCCCCTGCAGCTCTGCAAGGTTCCCATCTCCTTTCTCCCGCTGGCTTCTGCAGGGGATCTGTCAGGATGGAGAGCGGGGAGGGGACCAGTCTCATGGACTGCTCAGTCTAAAATACCTAGGCCCCCTTTTTTTGTCCCAGTCCGGGCCTGGTGGGGAAGGTGAGCAGCATCGGCAGCAAGGACCGATAGCCCTGGAGGGAGAAGAGCTCTGAAGACCTCCCAGGACCGAAGGACAGGCTGACTGGGGCCCAGAAACCAAAGACGAGCAGAAGGTGCTGGCGGCCAGGGACCACTCAATCACACAGCAAACAGATCCTCTGGAAGGAGAACACTGTCCCCACACGGAACAGAATGGACCCTGCCTGCTGCTGGCCGTCATGAACATCCTGCTGGCTTGGAAGGTACTGTACCAAGCATCACACCAACCTTCCCACAGACAGGCACTGCAGACTGGGACATGGGACACAGGAGGGGCTGCAGACAGGGACAGGGCTAGGGATAGGGATCTCACCATCACCCCTCTCTCTTTCTTATCTTCCCCCTTCTCTCCCCCCGCCTCCTCTGGCATTGGCTGCATATGTCTGATGGGTGCTCTGGAAGTGGTGCTGATCACCTGTATGCTAGATCTGTGCATCTTTTTGCAGACATTTTTCTTGCTGGAATTATTTTTCCCATTATGGGCGTGAATGGGGCCTCATGTGTAAGTTTTGCCTAAGGCCTCACAAAGCCTAGAGCCGCCTCTGCCTGTATACCTTAGGATGTGGCAGGGTGTTTCTATTGTGCTAGAAGGTCTCCCTCTTTCTTAGAAGGTTGCCTCCCAACAGACGTAAAATTTTACCTGCATCATTTTTTATATTGCAGCACACTACAAAGCGTCATTATTATTTCAGGTACTTATATAGTGCTGTCAATTTACACAGCGCTTTACATATATATTGTACATTCACATCAGTCCCTACCCTCAAGTAGCTTACAATCTAAGGTCCCTAACTCACATACATATTAGGGACAATTTTAGACAGGATCCAATTAACCTCCCAGCATGTCTTTGGGAGTGTGGGAGGAAACCGGAGTACCCAGAGGAAACCCACGCAGGCACAGGGAGAACATGCAAACTCCAGGCAGATGGTGTCATGGTCGGGATTGGAACCAGCAACCCTTTTACTGCTAGGTGAAAGTGCTAACCAGTACACCAGTCTGTGCCACCCATGACAATGCTTTACTGTGCATTACAATGCCCCATAATAGAGGTATTCTGTGACTTACTACATTTTTTATAATGTTATTTTTATCTTTATCAAGACACACTTAATACTACATATTACATTGCTTCAACTGATTTTACCACATAAATATTAGCATTTATATTGTTCATATGCTACATTTACATTTTACTATTTTTATATGCCCCAGATTTACATTAGAGATGGATCTAATCTGATAAACTAATAATACAATAAATATATATGTATTTATGCTTTGGAGAGATGTAGGGTATGCTTTTGCACCAATTTTTGTAAGATGCCCTCTTCTAAGGAAAGTAGAATTGGTTTTTAATTTCTTCATTTGTAATCGAATGGCCTACTATAGTTAGATGAAAGCCCACATTGGTAGAAATATTTTTTTAACCCATTCCAATGTTAAGAGCGTCGGGAAAACTTGTTCTGAGGTTCTTTGTGTTCTTCTTAGATTGGGCCATTATTAAGTAATGGCATCAACAAAATTCTGTTGTGAAAAGCAAGTTACCAAACTGTGCATGTGTATTGGAATAAATTAAATACTGATTTACTACAGTCTGACTGGAGTTGAAAAATAAATTAACCTGCATTAACTTCAAACACATATACAAGTGAAGGAAAGGCTCTAGTTCTATAATTTACCTTGTGCATGACTGTCTTTTTGAGGTTAATGAGTAAATGTATGCAGCAGCATAGGTCAGGTGCAGTGATGAGTGAATCTGCGCAGATATGATTTGCCAAATGTCTGGCAAATCTGCTTCAAAGTTTGGTGAACTTGAACCTTGTGGCAAGATTCATTGAAGTCTATGGGGGGGGGATAATCTTGCTGTTAAATTCTGAACATTTGTTCAATTAATAGGCAAACTGTTATAAAACAGCATGGGCAGCTTGGCCCTGGCATTAGGGATTTCTGACAAAGAAAAAAAAAAAACTTATAGTGGGTAAAGTGTACTTTTGATGTAGCTTCAAGGACAACATGGAAAGAAATGCTATCCTCTTACATGATTGGCAGACGTCTTTAATGTGTTCACCTTTTCAGAAAAAATGTAAATGTGAACTAACATCTAATGCCTTCCCCACCCTCCTGGTCCCTGCTGTACTTACCTCCAGGAATACTGTGCTCTCAGTACCCTCAGAGCCGGGGACAGCGGTCCAGGGATCTGAAATCCCAACTATTCTGTCACTTCTCTGTGCAGTACTTCTGAGATGGACCAGAGCGATTCTGATTGGTCAGCGCCATCACCATAAATCGCTCTGATCCATTTTGGAAAAGCTGCACAGGGAGAAGAGGTGTTACGGTGTTCTGACGAGAAGTGTTCCCCCATCGAATAGTGTCCGCCCTATACTGCGCAGGCGCATTGCTTGCGCATTACGGAGGACCAAGGAGACGCCGAAAGTCTCCGAAGATGAACGGCGCCTGCGCACTTAAAAGTACCTTCTGCCTGAGTCCAGGTTCAAGCCGCACCATCCAAGTGGACATAGATGATGTAAAACAGCACTTTGTAACAGGGCCCCTTGCGGGCTCGCTTCCCTCGCCATGCTTTGGGCATGGCCTCGCTTCACTCGGCATATTTTTATTCTAACTCTATGTCCACTTGGATGGTGGGGCTTGAACCTGTAGTCAGGGTAGAAGGTACTATTAAGTACCTTTGTTCTCCGTACTGCGCAAGCGCTGCGCCTGCGCAGTATAGGGCGGACACTATCTGATGGGGGACAGTTCTCGACAAGATACCGGCAGATGCAAAAGGAGAAGGTGTGGAAAGTGAGGAAGGAGGAGGAGTGCAACTTTTTTTCCTGCCAAACTGTCTAATTGAGGTTATGTGCCCAACAAACTCTGTGATGCTCTGTGGTGCAGAGTCGTGTTTCCTCATGCATGTAGTACCCATATAGCTAGTGCCTTTAGCATAGCTGATACCCGGCAGAGACTACAGACCACAACGGTGCTGTCAGCAGCAGATACTAGTGTCACTAGATGAATTAGAACAGCTACTTCCTCCAGTCCCCTGCAAGCTGCCCCTGCCACTGGATAATTCTCTCCCTTGTTGCTGTTCTACCTCTCCCTCAGGCGCATCACTGCCTCTTGCAGCTACTTGTCTGCTGTACCCTGACTGCTGTGTGAGAGGACCATGACCCCTTTATAAAACTTATTAGCTAAAAGGAGGAAGTCAGTGAGGTGTAATTCAATTATCCACTGACTGCTCATAGCCAGTTTGCTGGATAGAGTTGAATTTTACATTCCTTACTCTGGTAGCTACTTACATCTCATTATTTAATTAATTGTGGCATTCACCTGGGAGTTGTTCATCAAGATTTTTGGATGACTATTTTAAAAATAAATCTTGTGTCTTTTGATCAATAAAGTTCTGAATTATTTAGCTATTAGCTATTTATAATAGCTGCTTGTTTTGGTATTTTGGTTGGGTTATTTCTGTGTTAGTAGAGGACATTTGTTGTTTCTGTCAGTCAAGCACAAATGTTTGAGCATGATTTTTTTCCTCAAATAATAAAATACTTATCATATCTGCTACTGGTTTGCTTCTCTCAATGATATATAAATATGATAAGCTCAATATAAACTCAATAAAGTTTATTTAAAGTCAAAATATTTGAGAACATCAGATTTTCTGGGTTAGTTACCTAACAAAGTGTATCTATTGTGTAGAAATGTTAACTCTGTTCACATGCTGCAAAAACCTAACAAGATAAGTAGTGTTGCTTCTTTTAAAAGACCAAGGAAGTGTTGGACTGCATTGGTCTATGCAGTACAATGTTCTACATAAGCATGCAAACTTAAAATAATATTTATTGTGTATGCATCATACATTTTATTTTTTATGTGTACAGTGTTGCTTAATATGCGGACACAAACATTTAGTAAAAGTGGCCCTGGTGGTTACATATTTGAAAAGTAGCTTTCAGTATTCCATCTACATTGTATTTTAACAAAAGGAATTGGGGAAGACTTTGTTCCAGCAGTAAGACATTATTCAGCCTTTTGGGGCTGCCGTGTCCTCGTGCTGCTGTGTATTATTATTGGTTTTATTGTCCTAAGTTGCTGGAAGGAACCTGATGTCATGCATGTTTTGCAGCTTTTTTTCTTCATGGAAGATACAAAGTGATTCATTGTGTGGATCCTACAATAGCAATACATAAAGGTTTCCTCGCCAGGCTGGTTATTGAAAGGTGTATAGATTAAAATGATTACAACTACATCCTTCTAATTAAATAAAAAGATTTCTTGCAAAGTGCTTGTAGCTCCATGGCTTATAACTAATTTCACATTTCAATGTGAATATATCATGAAGTAATTTTTTTTTTACTTTTATGTTTTCTTAAACTGTGTATGTGTGTTTTTAGAGCATGATATAAAGGTGCTGGCAAAAAAACATGATAAAAGAGCTGTTGCCTGTAGCAAATTATCCAACCCTTATTTAAAGGCTGATGAGAGTCGCTTTCATTTTCAATATTCCACTTTGTGCGTCCATATTTTTACCTAAGTAGTACTGTATTCAGTTAACCACAGGGCCATCAGATTTTAGGCCACTGACCAGAGAAGTGAGAATTAGGAAGATGCAATGCCATGAGATGTGACTTTTGGTACGGGCTCGGAGGATAATTAACTAGAGCTATCGCTTTCCAAACTTAGTTCCTTCCAAAGGTTTGATATGGTGGCACCTGTGCATCAAAAAGTGAAAAAAGTGAGAGGACAGGCTTTGACATGCAGCATGCAGCCAGGTGAGATGAAGAAGCTGTTTTGTTCCCGTGTATAACAGTTAAGTACACAGAATGCCAGAGCAAGAAAAATCAGGTGCTTGGTCATGAAGGATTTTTCTGCCAAAGTCACAGTGTTATTGAATAATGTAGTCCTATTGTGAAGTACCTAGACAGTAGTCACGACATAGGTTGTGGTGGGATAAGTAATGGTACACAGGGCACAGACACATGGCTGCTTTTACTCATTGTCCTCTCTCCAACCTTTCTGGTCAGCCAAAAATGCTAAGCTGGGTAGCAGGGGCAAAGTCCATGTCCAAGAACCAAAAAGAAAGACAAAACTGTAGAGTAATGTATAGTGTTACTGGACATATATCTATATATCACCTAAGTTTGATAAATTAAGCTTTTTCTTGCATAAGCATTTGCCTAGCTTTTGTAAAATCAGGTATTGATGGGTCATGGCTGATTAAACCTGATTAAAATATACATGTAGTGGTTTTGTACATATTTTATTTATGATGGTCACAGTACAGGACTCTGATAAGTGACTGCACAATACCTTTAAAAAAATTCTTTACTACTAGCAAACCTGAAATTGACTGGAACACTTTTGGGAACTAGGATTTACTATATGTGATGAATACTCCCCCGCTATCACTTTAAATAGAGTTACTGTAATAAGTGACCAGCTGCTGCAGACACCTGCTAGCTTATCCATAGCTAGTGCGGTAGTGGTTTGTATAGAATAATGATGCCGCGCTGCTGTATTTATTGTGAAAATAAACTTTACACCCATCCTAACTTGCTATAAGTGTGCAAAGATGTAAACAACAGTGGTTTAAATGTTGTGCAAATTATGCAATCGAGTATCTAAAACTAACAAAAATCATAAGGTTACACAATACATTACACTAGATAGCTGATGGCTGTGAAAATTAAAATGAGAAGACAGTTGTGCAAATATTGCAAATAAATATGTAAAAAAACATTAAACATTCATCTCTTAGTGGCAGTGTTTAAATGTAAATAACAAATTGATACTAATAGATGATCAACAAGATGGGTCCAAAAATTATGATATTAGTGATAAATTGAAAAATGCGGTCGATATTCAAATAATCCGGTGATCCTTAAGAACTGGTGTATCCCTTCACCATACAAGAAAGTAGATAAAAAGGTAAATGGTGTCTTCTCTTTTCGGTGTTGTGACACCTAAGTGCTTACTATCCTCTCACCTTACTGCTGTAAGGTAACAGCATATGTTAGTTGTTGCAGTCTAGTGGTTCGTGTATCTCTTGCCTCTAGGGATCCTCTAGTATTCCACCCCAGCTTACTGGATCTCCATGGTGAGTGGGTCTTCTCTATGGTGATCCTGGGGTGGTGCCTCGATATCCTCTGTAATTATATTCATAAATAAGAGAGACTACCCTTAGTGTGATACCATTTAAAAGTTTATTCAGGTTAAAAGCAGAATTTTACTCACATTAAAACAAGTTGACTGTACATTTACTCCACGAGTGCCAAACTCGTACTACCTATTGTGTCACTTCCGATATGCCTCTGTTCACGCCCTACGCGTTTTGCCACGCCCCACATGACTTCATCCGGAAATTAAAGGCTAGTGAGCACTTAGGTGTCATACCACCAAAAAGAGAAGACACCACTTACCTTTTTATCCACTTACTTGTATGGTGAAGGGATGCACCAGGTCTTAAGGATCACCGGAGACAGCATTATTTGAATATCCACCACCTTTTTAAATTTATTACTATTATCATAATTTTTGGATTCTTGTTCATCATCTATTAGTATGAATTTGTTGTTTAAATGTAATCACTGCCATTAAGAGATGAATATTTAATTTTTTTTACATATTTATTTGCACAACTGTCTTCTAATTTTCATTTTCATGGCCATCAGCTATCTAGTGTAATATATTGTGTAACATTATGATTTTTGTTAGTTTTAGATACTTGATTGCATAATTTGCACAACATTTGAACCACTATTGGTTTACTTTGCACACCTACAGCAAGTTAGGATGGGTGTATAGGATTTAATATAGTTGTAATTTACAAATTTTAAACATCTTTATTGTGAACCATCAGTCGCCAGTGTCCAAAGGCAACACAAAGGTTGGTCTTCATTCCCCTTTATACTTCCTAAATCTGCAGGGCAAAAGAGGGTAGACACCCCAGTGCAAATTCAAATATTGCCTATCAGAGCTTATACTACAAACGTGTCACATATGGACCCCGGGTTGCCCATAGTGGGGGTCTTTTACTATAGTGCTAATAAATGATCCTGCAGTCCTGTAAAATAGCACCCAATTAAGCAAAATTAAGGCTTAAACTCTCAGAAACTGGAAGCTAATGCAAATGGAAAGCAGTGCTATTGCCGGCGAACATGCCTGTCAGATCACATATGCGGGAATAGTGGAAGTCAATAGGGCTCGAACCTGCAAAATCCAAAGTTCTCACTGAAGGCTTATATGCAAGTTCTTTGCCATAAAAAGTGTATGGGGACCTGGGTCCTGCCCCAGGGGACATGTATCAATTGGAAAAAAAAAATTTTAATAAAGGAATTGTCCAAAACCGGCTATTGTCTTTTTTTACATTCCACTGCTTTTTTAGGTGAATGTGTAGGGGTACAATGTACCCGATACCCATTCATATAGGGGGGGGGGGTGGAATCTGTATGGCTGAGTTTGCATCACACAGACATTGCATGTAATTTGCAGTGTGGGGAAAATCACATCCGTCGGACAGCGCAGCAGTGTTAACCGGCCTTAAGGCCCCTTTCACACTTGTGCGACTTGTACTGTGACTCCAGTGTTCATAGACCTCAAGATTACGCTGGCATTGCTTTAAATCACATCAAATTTGCTGCAAAATCGCAGGACTTTCAGGTCGCACAAGTGTGAAAGGGGCCTTATGGACCTCAGGTTGTATGAAACGTCGGCCAAGTGTGAAAGGAACCTAATGAGATTCATTGATAACACCTTTGAATTAGGCCCCATTTGCACTTGTGTGAACAATGCCTGTGTAATCTTGCGGTATATGGACCTTAAGTTGCATCAAAGTCAAACCAAAGTAGTGCACAAGTGAGAATAGTGCCCAATTCAAAGGTATTATACATGAATCTCATTCACACTGCTGCGACCTGAAAGTCACACTATTTTGCTGCCACTTTGCTGCTGCAACTTGGCCCCAACTTCTGGGAATGCCTGTGTAATATTGAAACCTATGTACCTCAAGTCCCATGAAAGTCACACCAAAGTACAGGGACTACTTTGAAGTTGTTGCAACTTGAAGTAGCACAGATATGAAAGGTTATCATTGAGAATCATGGGGTACAACTCGGAGGTCCAAATTTGCTAGAAAAGTCACCCAACTGTGAAACAAGTCATATATATTTTAATAGAAAGGAGCTCTCATTTATATTTGCATAATCATTACTGATTTACATCAGCAGAACAAATGCAGGAAGTGATGTGTTCACATGGGCCAGAAGCAAATGTGTAGTGATGCCAAACAAATCAATGAACCCCACCCACACCAAATCTAACTACCACATCCACCCCCACATTGAGTAAGCACAAGTACATATCCTACACTTACCCGGCAAATGAACAGCACCTCCTCTTTGCTAAAGAGGGACCTCACCATGTCCACCTAGATGGAGATCCTGACCAGCACAGGAACTTCTGGGTGATTACAATGACTCGTTTCTGGGTCAGAAGGTGAAACCATGCTTTTGATCGCAGCTGCGAATATTTGCAGATATCATTATATGTAGAAATACAGATTTTCATATTTGAAGGTAAACTTAAGGGAGTTCAATAAGAAATGGTGTCCCTATGATGGCAGCAGGTGAATTACAAAGACAAAGGCCCACTTTGAGCCCAGGTTCACACTGACAGCGGGAGGAAATCGTGCGAGTGAAGCTGAAATCATACAATTTCCGTCCTGACTGCGGTGGGAATTTCATCTGTGCAGGTTTCTGAACAGATGTCAATAAAAATCTCACTCCGAAGTCACCAAACAGCAGTACAGAAACTACTTTTGGAAATTGCGGCGCCGCACCAATTAGAACGGTAAAATTGCCACACCAATGTGAATCAGGGCTGACATATACAACACTGCCTATCCACCACCTGCAATTCTTCACAGCTGTTATATGTAAGATTCCACCTTTATCATTTACTTGCAGGTTTGCTGAAGAGATTCGTTTTTTTTGGTGCACAAATACATATAGAAAATATAAGATATAAAAGAAAGATATTGCACTTCCCCAAAACTAATTAAAAAGAAGAAACAAAAACAAAAAAAAAAAACACACAACAAACAAGCTCAATAATGTACTTTTATTTTGCCAGCAGAAACAAAATTATGTACATTCATTTACTAGCTTCAAAAAAAAATCTACAGGATATATGTTTTTAAGGGCCCTGCTCATAGGTTTTAAGGGCCCTGCTCATAGGAGCTTACAATCCAACATTTGCCTAAACCTTAGAGTGGACACAGCTTTACTTTCAGTGTATAATGGGTAACATTTCATGGTACAACTCACCCACCACCCCACATCATTTTTATCTGCAAGATCATAGAAACATACTTAACAGTCATCATTCTTACAAAGCATTCCAACATAATATTAAAAAACGCACATATTCAAAATATAACACCCACCACCAGCCCACAATCCACACACACATCCATACATAGGTGACCATGTTCTGCTGGAAGCTGCATTTCTGTGTACATGATTAAGCAATGAGATCAAAGAGTAGAAGGTCAGCACATGCTCCCAAACCATGTTTGCATGGTCAGACAGGAACAATACACGCACAACGTGTACACAATATCATTTCTTCTCCCCCACAAATCACAGCAAAAAACCTGGCCTTCTCAGGCCAAACCACCCCCCGCAGTACTTTTATAAGATAGGTTGTATTGTTAGCACACTGACACATGCCCAATAGAAGTACACGCCCACTGATATCTCTCAATCTGTCTCTTCATGTATGTCTAAAGTGATTGCACCTGATTAGCAGGAACACATAATACTATTTGCAACTGTGTTAGCCCTTGGCTATGTGCATCAAATCTCCAACTACAGGCCAAAGATCAAAGTCTATTTGCATGCACATAAACAAAGCAACAGTTTTCTAAGCATATGTACCTGTGCAGTGTAAACCCTACAATTAAATGTCCAAGTCCCTGGGCATGATTAGTGCTAACAAACATTAACATCAGTCCCTGGCTGCAATGAGCTTCCAATCTAAAGTCCAAAACTAACTTTCTTACATTAGAGACTTTTTTGACAGGAGACAAATAAAATGCCAGCATGTCTTTGGATTGTGGTCAGAAACCCACACAGGGAGAACATATAAACTTCTACACAAGCATTAGCATGTTGGGGAATTGAACCAGCAAGCCTGGTGCTGCTAGACAGAATTGCTACCCACTTAGCCAGCGGGCAGCCTCACACATGTAGCCTGCATCTCTGTGGTGTGAACCAGCTCTAAGTCCATAGCCATGCTCAGTGTCACAAGCAATAGACAATATATTGTCCTAAGTATCAAGATGACTGCCTTTATACGCAAAAAACAAGTTTATGAGAATTACATTTTGATTTCTGATGTTGGTACACATATCACATGTATGGGGCTCAAATTATGATTATTTGGAAATAATTGGGTAAAGATTGTTGTGAGATGGAGAGTAACAAGTGAAAGTGACAGAGAAAAATATATTTTACCAAAACATTCCACATTCTAGTACTCTTAAAAACAAAATAGTTAAAGTAGAAGCAACAATGTTGCAAATAAAAATTTATTTCAGAGAAAGATACAGTTCATCTCAACATTAAAAGGATTTATTTGGGGAAGTTACAATTGCACCATTAGAATCAATGGCTAAAACTTGCATTGGACTATAATAGTGGCGATTTTCACTCCCAAAAAAATGCTCTTTAACACAGCGCTCATTTTAGTATTTACTATAGCGCCCTGTAAAAAAGACATTGACGTTAAAATGAGAGCTATTTGCAGGTCTGAGCATGCTCAGTTGTGTTAGCACCTAGTTGTACAGAGACGGGGAATTTATCTCTTCTCAGACTTTTAAAGATATTTTAGTGTAGAAATCACTTTTTCACACAGTTTAAAAGCAAATTATCTTTAAACAATATACAGCATATTTCAGTACTATTTAGGCAATTATATCATGCTCTAAACATTATTTCCATGTGCACTACTCCAGGTTTTGGCAGAGTAAGGGTTTGGGCGCTATTTGTTTTCAGGGAACTATAGTAAATTCGATTTTGGGAGTATTTTTTTTACCAGCGCTATAGTGAATACCGTTTTAGTGACAATTAGCGCCGCGGAGCTATAGTAAAGGACCCCCAGTATGTTATAAGTCTAGGTGACCAGGTTGCCTCTCTTTTAGACTCAAACTCCACTTGATTTTTCATTCCTCATTAGTGTTCAGCAAACAAGTTCTTAGGGTATCTTTCTTATCCACTTTATTCCTTATAGCAAAACTTTTGCCTTCTTTTTGACTCTTATTGTGCCATCATCATTTGTTACCTATACAGTTTTGCTTGCTTTAGCTGAGCACTACCAAGTGTCCTTCAAAACAATGCATATCTCTCTATATTGGTAGTGCTATATAATACAGAATGCCATCCTGGTTCAGCCTTCAGCAGCTCAGTGTGAAAAAAACCACATCAATCAGTTCAAACATCTTTATCTTGGTTTGGGAAATCTACACCACGGCCCAGAGATTCAGGCAACATTCTAGAAGTGGGTGTTATAAATATATCATTCCTTCACTTTACACTCCACGTTAAATGAGTAATAGCTGTATTGCATTAAAAAGGCGCAATACATTGCCAGGATAAACAATCAGAGGTCAGCTATGGTGGCTGTCTCACCCCCTCTCCTAGAAAATAAACAGCAGAGCTGGATGTTTTAATCAGAGCTCTGATGAGCCATGCGGCGTTGAGAAGATTGCATTACATGGGTGCATGTTCTAGTCACTGCCTCTTCTGGTCTTTGCCTGCAAGTTTGTCTTTGCAGATAGATTGCTTTACGAGTTTCATTGCCCAAATAACAGTCAAGAATCTTAGAATTATGTTCATTTGTTTATATGTTTTTACAGTTCTGTGTGTATCCTTAAACCTAAAAAAATGTGTTTGAATATTTAAAGGATATGTGCCCTCTTTACCCAAAAAGATTTAATTATCTCCACTTGGAAGCAGTGGCGGTGTGTGCATAGAGGGCGCAGGAGCGCCGCCCCCCCTCTCCTGCACCGCTCTATCACCAATAGATAGATTCATGCATTGCATGAATCTATCTATTGTCACCACTGCCGCCCCCTATTCAGGTGTCCGGCCCCTGATCGGGCGCCGGGCATCTGAATTACAGTGGGGGGGGGGTGTTTCTGGAAGCGCCCCTATTAGAGCTGTAAGCTCTAATAGGGGACCTTATTAGAGCGGTGTGCTCTAATAGGCTTCCCTAAGTGTAAACAGCGGGCGCACTGCTGTGCGTTCGCTGATTACACAGTATTGTGTTAGAGAAGCGAATACATCGCTTCCCTAACACAGACCCGCCTCTCAGCCAATCAGGTTGCCAGGTCTGTTACCTGTCACCTGATTGGCTGAAGTCACAGGCGCTGTGATTGGATGCTAGGCGTCCAATCATAGCAGAAGACAGGAGGAGCGCGGGAGAAGAAGACATCCGACGATGAGACACCGCTCGTCGCCTGACGCCGTCACCAGCTGCACACCAGGACAAGGTAAGTGCAGAGGGCAGGCAGGGGGCACAGTGGCAGCACTTGAGGGGCACAGTGGCAGCACTTAAGGGGCACAGTGGCAGCACTTAAGGGGTACAGTGGAAGCACATAAGGGGCACAGTGGCAGCGTTTGGAGCACAGTGACAGCACTTGGGGCACAATGGCAGCACTTGGGGCACAATGGCAGCACTTGGGGCACAATGGCAGAACTTGGGGCACAATGGCAGAACTTGGGGCACAGTGGCAGAACTTGGGGCACAGTGGCAGCGTTTGATGGGCACAGTGGCAGCGTTTGATGGGCACAGTGGCAGCGTTTAACGGGCACAGTGGCAGCGTTTAACGGGCACAGTGGCAGCATTTAATGGGCACAGTGGCAGCGTTTAATGGGCACAGTGGCAGCGTTTGATGGCACAGTGAGGCTGTTTGTTTGCGCCCCCCCAAAAATTTTGAGCACCAGCCGCCACTGCTTGGAAGTAATCCTATTCACTGCTGATAATGGGTCCTGGGGACCAAGGACTTTCTTTTCTGTGGCTAGACCCTGTCTTTAGTTCAACGTGTGACAAATTCTAAAAGAAACACGTGCTGGTGCTGACAGTTTATTGGCCTTAGGCAATGAATTAAAGAATTTTGTCACAAAAGAGATAAATGGTTCATACAGTTATTATTTATGCAGAATCTAGGATTGTTAAACTTCCCTTAACCCTGAACCAGACCTTTACCCTGACTACACACGTACTTTCCTCTGCTTTCACCCCCCATTCTGCTCTTTTTGTTGTTGTTGTAGCATTCCCCCCACCTAGTCTTTTTTTTTTGTGTTGTAGCATCCCCCCGACCTAGATATGAATGACACCCCCCCCCCCCCCCAAGATTCTGCACAAGTGCAGATGTGCTGCAGGGTTTCAGGTCCCAGCAGTGTGCATGCATGAAGACTGAGCTGGTATGGAAATTCCAACACTCTGTCTATGCATACACGGAAACCCAGTGTGTGTGTGCAGATGTGCCACAAGGTTCTGCCAGGACTCGAAGGCCAAGAAGAGCACATCTGTGCACATGTCAGAATAAGAAAGATGGTGGCACCAGACGGGGTGGAGGCAAATCTACAGGGAACGGAAGTTCCTCTTTAAATTCATTTTAAGGACCATCTACTGTAACTTTTTAATTTTCCAAAGAAATATGTGGGTTGTTATTTGCCACTTTCTCTCTCTCTCCCTCTCTCTTACATGATTTATCTTGAATGGCTATAGTATAAGTAAAAGAAGATGGTATAGTTTTCTGTTTTTAGACGTTCTCTACACAAAAGGTTTTATTGGACAAGTATTACTTTGGGTGTTGTCAATGTCCAGCAGCAATAATAACGGCTCCAAACATTTACAATGGCGCCTGAATTTTAGCGGTGGGTGTGTTTTTTTGAAGCACCTAATTAGAGCCATAGGCTCTAATATGCTTAAAAAAGGTGGATTTGGAGTGCAGAGCATTGTGCACGCAGTCCAGCCAGATGTGTTAGAAAAGCAAATTAATATTTGCTTTTCTAACACTGAACTGCCTCTCTGCCAATCAGGTAGCGCAGGTCTAATACCCGTCACTTGAATGGCTGACAGCACAGGCACCCAGATTGGATGCCTAGAAGACCGAAGAAGAGAGGAGGGGGAAGCATGGAGGACACAGGAGCCGTCCCACAGCTCGCCGCCATCACCTGCTACCTGACCCGCTTCTAAGATGGGGTAAGTGCCGGGCAGACAGTGTGTAGGCGGGGGTCACAAGTGGCTGCATATGATGGGCATAAGTGGTGGTATTTGATGAGCACAAGTGGCTGCATATGATGGGCACAAGTGGCTGCATTTGATGGGCACAGTGGCGTCATATGACGGGCACAGTGGCTGCATTTGATGGGCACAGTGGCTGCATTTGATGGGCACAGTGGCTGCATTTGATGGGCACAGTGGCGGCATATAATGGGCACAAGTGGCTGCATTTGACGGGCACAAGTGGCTGCATATGATGGGCACAAGTGGCTGCATTTGATGGGCACAGTGGCTGCATTTGATGGGCACAGTGGATGCATTTGATGGGCACAGTGGCGGCATATAATGGGCACACGTGGCTGCATTTGACGGGCACAGTGGCTGCATTTGATGGGCACAGTGGCTGCATTTGATGGGCGCAGTGGCGGCATATAATGGGCACAAGTGGCTGCATTTGACGGGCACAAGTGGCTGCATTTGATGGGCACAGTGGCTGCATTTGATGGGCACAGTGGCGGCATATAATGGGCACAAGTGGCTGCATTTGACGGGCACAAGTGGCTGCATTTGACGGGCACATTGGCTGCATTTAATGGGCGCAGTGGCTGCATTTGATGGGCACAGTGACTGCATTTGATGGGCACAGTGGCTACATTTGATGGGCACAAGTGGCTGCATTTGACGGGCATAGTGGCTGCTTCACTGTTGCCTGCAGACACTCATTATTGTACAACTCTCCAGCCCTTCTTTGATCAAAGTGCCTCCTGCTACAGCCAAATATTTAAAATTTTGACTCATCAGTCCAGAGCATCTGCTGCCATTTTTCTGCATCCCGGTTTCTATGTTTTCATGCATAGTTCCAGAGTCGCCTAGCCTTGTTTCCACATCGGAAGTATGGCTTTTTGGCCACAATTCTTCCATGAAGACCAATTATGGCCAGACTTTTCCAGACAGTAGATAAGTGTACCTGGGTCCCACTGGTTTCCACCAGTTCTGTGCTCATGGCACTATTGGACATCTTCCGATGTCGAAAGGAAATGAGCATAATGTGTTTTTCATCTGCTGCATTAAGTTTCCTTGGCTGGCCACTGTGTCTACAGTCCTCAAATTTTCCTGTTTCTTTGTGCTTCTTCAAAAGAGCTTAAACAGCTCATCTTGAAACACCAGTCTGCTTTGAAACTTTGCCCAGGAGAGGCCTTGCTGATGCAATATAACTACCTTGTCTTGTTGCTGTGTTTAGTCTTGCAATGGTGTATGACCTGAGACATGAAACTGTTTTCCACAACCTCAACTTAGTAGCAGAGTTTGTCTGTTTCTCACCAAGTTTTAAGCCTCCTACACAGCTATTTCTGTATTAGTTAATTACCGTGTTTCAACCTCCATAAAACAAAGCCATGATAATGCCGCTCCAGGTGAACAATTAACTCCTCCATGTTGTGAGCATGAATCTAGGGTGCTGCACAGCTTGTCTGTGAGACCAAGTGAAAATACAAAAGTCCGGAATTTGCTGCACTTCTTGATATTTTTATTGTTTTTTTTGTGCGGATCAAGACAGCAAGTTTCAGGGGAGAAGGAAAAATTGGTCCGCTCAGAAGCCGAAAGGTAAAGGCGGAGTTCTCTTCCGCCCTCCTACACAGGCCGAAAAATCACAATGACTCATCCCTGCGGGTGGGCGGAAGACTACAAGAATTCCTCCCGCAGTGGTCAGGGATAACTTCAAATCAGTTTATTCTGACCACTCTCTCGCAAGGCTACACACTCGAGTTTACCAAAACCCACCCAAAAAGATTTTTGATAACAAACACCCCACGGGATTCAGTAAAGGCCCTGGCCATGAAGTCCTCTCTAGAGAAACTGATGCAGCAGGGTGTAGTAGTCCAAGTACCACTAAAAGAGCGGCAGGAGGGGTTTTATTCTCACGTCTTCCTGGTGAAAAAAACGCAGGAAAATTTCTTGCTCTAAAGCCTCTAAACGAATCCATCAAATACAGAAGGTTCAAGATGGACTAAATTTTTTCAGTCAGGAACCTACTGATGCCATGTTGCTTCATGTCGTCAATAGATTTGAAGGATGCATATCTGCATATCCCAATCTCACCCCAGTCTCAGAAGTATCTCAGGTTGGCGGTGAGAATGGAGGGCGTGGTTCATCACTTACAGTTCAGAGCCTTACCCTTCGGTCTGTCATCTTCACCCCGAATTTTCACCAAGGTGATGGCAGAAGCGTTGGCTCCGCTGTGTCTTCAGGGAATCGCAGTTATTCCTTATTAAGATGATCTGTTATTTTTCGCCCCATCAAGCGAAGAATTTAGGCAGAGCACACAGCCATTTGGAGGCTCTGGGGTGGATTTTAAACCTCCAAAAATCTTCCCTAGACCCATCTCAGGAGATTTGGTTTCTAGAGTATCCAATCAATTCTGTGGATCAAAGGATCTTTCTTCCTTTAGACAAGAAAGACAAGATTCACAGTGCAGTGTCGACACTGCAGACCAACCAGCGTCTGATGGTAAGACAAGTTATGACAGCTTTGGGTGTTCTGACTTCATCAATGCCGGCTGTCCAGTGGGCAAGTCTACACTTCAGGTGTCTGCAGGCTTTTCGTCTGAGATCTTGGGATCACAAAGTGGTATCCCTAGAAACAGAGTTAAAAATTCCAACCCAGGTGAAAAGATCATCTATCGGAGGGGTTAGTCTGGGCTTTTCCGGTCGAGAAAAGACTGACAACCAATGCCAGTTCCTGGGGGTGGAGAGCCCACCTAGGAAAGAGTTTCATTCATGGAAGCTGGTCCAAAAAAGAGGCTGCAAGGTCCTCAAACTGGAGAGCGCTCAAGGCGATTGCCTTAGCTCTAGAGTCATTTGCTCAGGATCTTCAGTCTCAGCATGTTCAGATCCTAACGGACAATGCCACGGCTGTGGCCTATGTAAACAGGTAGGGGGTACAAGGAGCAAGTTGCTGCACCTTAAAAATTCTTCGGTGGGCAGAGAGACATTTGTTGTTGCTATCAGCAATCCACCTAAAAAGGGACCCGGAACAGGGTGGTGGATTTTCTAAGCAGGAACCCTATTCAGGAAGCAGAATGGTCTCTGAACCCAAAGGTTTTCGCAATGATTGCCGAAAAGTGGGGGCAGCCAGAGGTAGACCTGTTTGCCTCAAAAGAGAATGCTCAGGTTCCTCAGTTCTTTTCCCTGAACAATCGCGACAGGTCACTGGGGACAGATGCACTGGCATATCCATGGGAATTCCGTCTGTGTTACGCCTTCCCCCCCATTCCAGTTAATTCCGTTAATATTAAGGAAAATTCAGAAGGAAAGGGTACCAGTCATCCTAATCACGCCCTTTTGGCCAAAGAGGGCCTGGTTTTCAACCGTTCTAAGAATGGCAGTCAGGCCTTGTTTGCATTTGCCCCTCAGGCACAATCTGCTATTACAAGGCTCGGTAAATCATCCAGAAGTGGCCAGTCTGGCACTAACAGCCTGGTTTCTGAGGAGCAGCTCCCAAAGAGCAAGGGTTTTTCCAGCCGTTTCATCACAACTCTTTTGTCAAGTAGGAAAAAGGTGACAAGGGACATTTACTCTAAGGTCTGGAAGGTTTATAATACATGGTGTATTTCATCTGCCCAGGACCCAGGGAGCCTTGTTTCCATTCTAGAGTTTTTACAAGATGGAGCAGACAAGGGGCTAGCAGTTAGTACTCTAAAAAGTGCAGGTTGCTGCACTAGCAGTATTCTTAGAAAGATCTGTGGCCTCAAATCCACTGGTAATCAGATTCTTTAAAGCTCTTAAGAGGTCTAGACCAGCACCTCTTAGGGGTTTTCCTAAATGGGATCTTTTCCTAAAAGGGTCCTTTTTAGGGTTGAGCGAACCGGAACTGTAAAGTTCGGGTTCGTACCGGACTTTTGGGTTTTGGGTCCCGGACCCGAACCCGAACAACGTACTGTATGTTCGGGTTAGAGTTCGGTGTTCGGCAATGTAATGACGGTTTTTAAAAAGTTATTGTCAGTTTGTCACAAAGTGTAATTTCTGTAGGAAAAAAAGTCTTTTAAAAGCACTCGCAGCTAAAATGAATTGTGGGCTCCCCGTAATACAGAGAACAGTCATTGAAAGTCATTGATTTTTAAAAAGTTATTGTCATAAAAAGTGTTTAGGGACCTGGGTCCTGCCCCAGGGGACATGTATCAATGCAAAAAAAAGTTTTAAAAACTTCAGTTTTTTCGGGAGCAGTGATTTTAATAATGCTTAAAGTGAAACAATAAAAGTGTAATATTCCTTTAAATTTCGTACCTGGGGGGTGTGTATAGTACTTAGAACGGTCCCTGCACAAAGTGTCATTTCTGCAGGAAAAAAAGCTATTTAAAAGCACTCGCGGCTATAATGAATTGTCGGCTCCCCGTAATACAGAGATCAGTCATTGAAAGTCATTGATAAAAAAAAAAGCGTGGGGTTCCCCCAAATTCAATTACCAGGCCCTTCAGGTCTGGTATGGATATTAAGGGGAACCCCGCGTCAATTTTTTTTTTTTAAATGACGTGGGGTTCTCCCTAAATATCCATACCAGACCCTTCAGACATTCAGATTCACTATTTGTACTTTTTTCAGGCAACAAAAAGGGTTGCCAAGCTTCTAAAGTTTCTTTAGCAAGATGGCTGAAATTATCTATCTCAGAGGCATATTTCCATGCAGGTTTGTCCCCACCGGCACAAATTTGTGCACACTCAACCACTGGCGGCTACTTGAGCAGAGAGAGCTGGTGCCACCCCTGAACAGATTTGCAAGGCGGCAACATGGTTGAGTTTTCACACGTTTGTGAAACATTATAGGCTGGACCTCACATCTGCCAGCGATCAGGCGTTTGGCAGGAAGGTCCCGCCCTAAGGGGGTAAGTCTCTGTTATCCTCTCAGGTGCTGTCCTGAAAGACGCCTTAGCAAAAAACAAGTTAGACTGACCTGTAACTTGTTTTCCAGAAGTCTTTCAGGACAGCAACATCCCGCCCTATTGTATTTTGTTATACTACGCTGTGACTAACATATGTGTTTATGTGTTCCAGCCAGGGCCGGAGGTTCTCTGCTACAACTGAGGTATGGTAGGGAGGTGTCTTTTTACCTCACAACTTTTTGAGATGGGTGTTAGGGACACTTATTAGCAAAAGTATGTAGGCATAGGATACACCCCCTAAAACACCTCCTTAAAGGAGAATCACTCCAAAAAAAAAAAAAAGTGCTTTCTTTTACCAATAATATTCCTTTTAGTCTGGCTTTGGAAATTTACAAACAAAGCAATTTAGAAATTAGATTTAGTTTAGTGCTGGGAAACCCTTTTTGAAAGGGACAGAGGGGCCGAGGAACTTTGTTCCAAATCAGGGACACTAGACATCTGTGCAGGAAAGTGCACTGATGTCTCTGAAATCGCTCACAAAGTCGGGCTGAGGCCGCTTTCACACTTGTGCGACTTTTCCTGCGACTTTGCATGCGAGTCGCATGAAAAGTCATACCCCTTGATTTTAACAAGGAGGCCCGCAGATCCTGCCTCCTCTATGTGCATGGGTAGGGGGTACATCTCCGGGTGACGTCATTGGATGGCCACAGAAGACCGCCACAGAAGAAGAGTGGCTTTTTTTTTATCAGCGGGTAACCGACTGCGCGGAAGAACACAGCAGCGGGAGAAGACGGCGGCGACATGAGAGACGGTTTGGGGAGAAGGAACATCAAACACTAGTAAATGTATTTTCGATGTACGATTGTGCTAAGCCCAATAGGCTAGTGGTCTGGGCTTCTAACTCGAAAAACTCAGGCTTTGAAGGACTCATGGGTTCAAATCCCACAGAGATACTAAAAGATTGCATTGGTGAAAAAAGGTGAATGACTATTAGCTAATTAGACAAAGCAGCATATGCTGAAAATAGGCAAATGCCAATGCACTTTAATTTGGCTGATTCTATTATATTAACTCTTCAAATGCATACAATGGTATGTAAGTATTCAATAATATTATGGTGTTGAATTCCAAACACCACACACTAGCTAATGGGCAGTTTACATTTCTTTGTTTATTTTAATTTACTTGTGCACTGAAAAAAAAAACACAGCTGGTGGATGGTAGGTTGGCTGGGATTGGAACTCACACCGTGAGTGCTGTGAAGACAGCTGAGCAGACCATCAAGCCATTGGGCTAAGTACAGGGAGACCTACATAATAGTGTAGTATGATTAAAGAATGAACATAAATAATTAATGCTTTATAGTCACCTAAATAAAAAGATAAAAAATAAGAAACATGAAAAAAAAACATCATACAACAAATAGGTAACCTAAATGTTTAATATATGTAACTTTACAAAATAGCAGACATTACTTTGTAATAATCATTCAAAACTGCATTCGTTAGCAAAAGGAGGAAAAAAACTAGGAATACTAATTGCAAAATACATCAATAGATGCACACAAAGTAAAGCACATCTCACATAAAAATGTTTCTTTCATATGCATGGACTATGTTTGCAGTGCAATATAATAACTTAGTAGAAACTGGCATTTGCATACCGCGGAATCGCTAATTAGCACTGATTTCTGAATTTACTAATGTATGTTGGCTGCTAATAGAACTCTTTTTCATTCGCACGTTCGCCTGTTTTTTGCCCGACTTCCCGGCACTATAGTAAACGACCCCCTATGTGTCCGTGCACACATAGGGGGTTATTTACTATAGGCAAATCCACTTTGCACTACAAGTGCACTTGAAAGTTCTGAGGGGGACATGTAAGGAAAATAAAAAACAGCATTTTAGCTTGTACATGATTGGATGATAAAATCAGCAGAGCTTCCCCTCATTCAGATCTTCCCCTCAGATCTACAGCGACTGCACTTCCAAGTGCACTTTCAAGTGGATTTGCCTTCAGTAAATCAACCCCAGTGCCTTTTAGCAGGGTTTAGTGGCGGGAGCTTTTAGAGGCTTTTAGAGGCAGGAAATAAAACCTACTGCCAGTGCGTTCAGGAGCAGCAGAGTTTGGGCAGAAACAATGTTTGAAGCTACTAAAAGCTGCTAAAAGCTGCTAAACAATAGTGCTTGAGCATTAATTCATTTCAGTGACCAGAATAACATTTTTATTGAAATTAATTTATGAAATGAATTATTGTCCAAGAGCCCTTGATGCCTGTAGAAGCTCTTAGAAGCTTGTAAAAGCTTAGATATTTTTGCAAGCCTCAGGCTTTTTTCTGCAAAAACACTGCTGGCTTCTACAAGAGTTAAATAAACATCCTGTGTGCATGAGGCCGAGTCTAGGTTAGAATCTTTGATAGCGTCATAACCACCAACCCTTCTTTATGGCAGTAAAGTCTGGCGGTCCTTTCACCTACTCAGATCAATCCAAATGGGACTCAAGCCGACAGAAATATCTGGAATTCTGCAAGCAACTCCTCCAAGTCCATCGGAGCACCTCCAACAGTGCTTGCCAGTCTGAGCAGGGCAGATTTCCCTTACTTCTCGCAGTACAGTAGTATCATACTGGGACCACCTACAAAACAACAATCCTAACTCATATCACCATAAAGCCTTACTGAACAAGGAGGAACAGTCCAAGCCATGCAGCCTGCAACAACTCATTAGTACCTTGTCTATTCCGAACTTCCAACAATTTGGCCTTACAAAATCTCAAATAAAAAAACGAAATTAATGATTACAAAGAAAAATATGTCAGAGAATGGACAAACAAAAAACAAACTCAAAGAAACTTCTTACCTGTCACTGGTGCTAAGAACTGCCCCATACCTGGAGGCGTTACAAGATCCCAAAGACAAACAAACCCTGAGACTGTACAGACTGAGTACCCACAGTCTGGAAATTGAATTAGGACGGCACAGACAGGCCTACAATTCCAGGGAAAGTAGACTTTGCCAGCAATGTGACCAAGGGGTCCTGGAGGATGAGGCCTACTTCCTACTACGGTGCCCCAAGTACTCATCAGTGAGTCACTTCCAGAGACTCACTGCTCTCATCCCAGACTTTAATTATACAGAGGAGAAGAGGAAACTCCAAATTCTACTGGGCGAAGAGGAGCCAATGGTAAGAATAGCTGCACAATATGTGATAGCGTGTCACAGACTGAGAGGGACATAAAAAACTGTGGATTTAAAAATCCTTTACATGGACTCACCCTCTATCCCTCTTTATATTACCCCTTACAACCTCCCCCCCCCAAAGCTGCCCTAGAGCTACCCCCCTTAGTAGACAAATTCAACTGTTTTGGCAATGCTAAAATGTTTTTGGTCCTGTCAGTAAAGCTTAATTGAATTAAAGTATTTTAAAACAGTGGTATGGCAGTACAAATGCTTTGTAAATTGGCCTCCTAGTTGTTGTTATAGGCATACCACTATATTCCCCCTAGCACTCAGCCAGCAGACACTTAGCCTGCTTTCACACTGGGGCATCGGCTTTGTCGGTTGTAAAGTGCTGCTATTTTTAGTGGCGCTTTACCGTTGTTTTTGCTGAGGTTTTCGGCCGCTTTTAACCCCCGCTAGTGGCCGAAAAAGGGTTAATACGACCCACAAATTGCTGCTGCAGTGAGGCTTTGCTGGCGGTTCGCCGGCGCTGCCCATTCATTTCAATGGCATGGAGCGGTGGAGGAGCGGTGTACACACCGCTCCTTCACCGCTCCAAAGATGCTGCTCGCAGGAGTTTTTTTTAAGGCCCTGCCAGCGCAGCACCCCAGTGTGAAAGCCCTCGGGGTTTCACACTGAGACTGCAGGGGAGCTGTTTTTCAGGTACTTTACAGACGCTATTTTTATCCCAAAAGCACCTGAAAATGCCTCAGTGTGAAAGGGGTCTTAAAAATAAAAATAAAGTTTACCACTATGTTGACTTTTCTGGATTTATCTTAACTTATACCACTAAGATCAAACAATATGTTCTGAGACAGTAGAGTGCAGGCAAGTTATTCTGTAAATCCCCAATATCTTATTACATTGATTGCTGAGGTTCATTGTCAAGTCCTTTACAGCTTTTTTTACTCACAGTAAGTGGATAATTCACACAGACTGCTCAAAAGTAAAAGCAACATCAAATCATAGGGTTCAAAGAGTCAGCAATGAAATAAAAAAAAAGGATATCACTTGTGTGGTCAGACCTGTCCTATTTTTCTGTTGTTATTTCAATGGTTATTTTATAGGCACTTCCCTTTTATGACTTTTAGTCACCTGCTGCAGTTTGACTTACTCTTTTGCAGTGCAGCTTTGTTGTCAATGCTTCTTATTTTTATCTATCACCTGACTTTTAAAAGTTTTCTGACATTTTAATTTGCAGTATTAGCATTTGCTTAGGTATCCTGTTTTTTTTTAAATTAAATTCAGTAATGTACTAAACTAGTTGGTCACCTGACTTCGGCGCAGTTTGGTGTATTTGTCACTGTTTTTAGCCTTAAGCTGGCCATACACCTATAGATTAACTGCAAATTTTTTATGGTTAGATGGAAAAAGGGCAACAGATTTCTCCATGTTCGCTAAACTGTGTGGATGCCTGGAGGAATCTCCCACTTTTTCCACCTTACCATAGAAAATCTGCAGATAATCTATAGGTGTATGGCCAGCTTTAGGCTTCATTTACACCTCTGCATATTATGTGTGTTTTAGGTGCGGTTTGCTGCAGCTTAAATGCATGTTCATAAAAACACACGTTATGTAGAGTTCAATGATAACACGCCTAAAATGCATGTAACATGCATGCAAAATGCAGCGCATCTAAAATGCACAAAACAAATGTGAACTAGCCCTTAGATACTGCATAAGTGCCCATGTGCTGATCTTGAGTGAAGCACTGCAGCTTATATCTGGGTTTGTACTTGATACAGAGAAACCATCGCTTTGCTCTTAATAAGTCCTGTTTTGGGTCCTGGAACCAAGAGGATTGTGGAGCTTTGGGTGAAATAGGACTCCATTCCTAGGTCCATAACTTACCCCAGCGGCGGCTGGTGGTCAAAATTTTGGGAAGGGTGGAAAATCCCAAGGTCCATAAAGACATGGATGAGCAAGTTTGGGGTGGAGGAAATTGACTGGCCTGCAGAGAATCCTGACCTCAACTCAATAGAGCACCTTTGGGATGAATTAGAGAGGAGACTTTGAGCCAGGCCTTCTCGCCTAACATCAGTGCCTGACCTCACAAAAGCTCTTCTGGAAGAATGGTCAAACATTCCCATAGACATTCCATGTCTTTATGGACCTTGCTTTGTGCACTGGTGCGCAGTCATGTTGGAAAAGGAAGGGGCCATCCCCAAGATGTTCCCACAAAGTTGGAGGCACAAAATTGTCCAATATGTATTGGAATGCTGACGCCTTAAGAGTTCATATCACTGGAACTAAGGGGCCAAGCCCAACCCCTAAAAAAAAAACCCACACCATAACCCCCCTCCATAAAGACATGACAATATAGTATATTTTTGAACTTAAATGTTTATTATTTTTGTGCAAAAATATGGTGTGGGCTATCTAGGGAGAGGTTCTACCAATAACAGCCTGTTTCACCCCCTCTAGCTTATGTCTATTGTTTGTAAGCGCTTAGAATTTCAAGGAGGTGAAGACTCCATCAATCACATACTTAGACTGCAGCAGGGGCACAGACAAGGAGGGAGGGATACTGAATAGCAGGATCAACCAGTTTCTTTGTAGAATACAGAGAAGGAATCCCATAGTGACTGAGTGAGGAGTGAACAGCAGGTAATACAGCATGTACTGACAGTTTTTAATGATACAGGTTTAATGACACTTGTGCAATGTTGGTCTCTTGCCTGTCTCTAGACACATGCTCTGATTTAGCAAAAGTCGGACAGGGATAGAAGCTGCTGTGATTTCTCTTTTTCAATCCTGCAGAGACAGGACCTCTTTTCCTTCCTTACAAGCAGTGAGAGTGCTCTCTAATACAGTCTGAGAACACACCATCCTGACGAGAAGGTTCCTTGTCTTTTTGCTTCTCTCAGGTCCCATCCGATTGTGGTCAGCTATAGCAGACTTCCATTCAGTCAGCAGCTAAGTCCAGTCTTTTTCCTAAACACCTGCTTGCTGAACCCTTCTTCTTGCTCTGTTGCATCATCCAATCACCTCCAGGATCAAATAATACTCAGCCAAGATGGCTACCCTTGCACTGGAGATACTCTATAGTTGAGCATTGCAAAGTGGTCTCCTTAAAGCTGGCAGCTGCATTTCTGCAGTAATGAATTTTCAATTTAACCCTGTCCACACTGGATAATACATCAGCAACAAATCTCTCTCTCTCTCTCTCTCTCTCTCTCTCTCTCTATATATATATATATATATATATATATATATATATATATATATATATGGGCAGGGACACCTGGAACCATCAGTCTATATAAAAGACCTTTAAAGCGGAACTACGCTGTACCTGAGCACCACAAGCTAAAAACACTATTTAAGTCATTTTTAAAGGGGTTGTAAAGGTAAAAGTTTTTTCACCTTAATACATTCTATGCATTAAGGTGAAAAAACATCAGACAATGCCGCCCCCCCCGTTTTACTTACCTGACCCCTTGAAAGTCCCACGCTCGCACCCGACATCCTCTTCGCCAATCAGCCTGGCTGCTGATTGGTTACAGTGGATGGATTGAAAGCAGCGCAGCCATTGGCTCGCGCTGCTGTCAATCACATCCAATGATGCGGCGCGCCGGGGGGCGGGGCTGAGTGATACAGTGAGCGGCTATGGCCACTGGCTGTATCACAGGAGCGTGCCCGCAAGCACTTCTCACCATGCGAGGGAGCTCACATGAACGTGAGAAGTCCTTGTGACAGCCGCCAAGGGACCCCAGAAAACCAGGTTCGGGGCCACTCTGTGCAAAACGAGCTGCACAGTGGAGGTAAGTATAACATGTTTGTTATTTAAAAAAATAAATAAATAACTTTACAACCCCTTTAATATTCAAAGCAAGCTCCCCCATCCATCCATGTCTACATGCTTCATTTTGTTGAAAAATAATTTAGAAAAACAACCCCTAGCATTTCTGGCTGTGGCCATCTTGAGTAAGGGCATATGATTCATGTAGCATTTACTTCCTGGAATCCATCTGCCCTTTGCTAAGCATGCTCTCCTGCCTGCATACCTGAGCTGAGAATCCTCTCTCGTCCTGTCATTTGTCATGCAGTGAAATCACTGGGGCAGAAAATCACAGAAAGTAGTAATACTCTGACAGAAGTTCTAACCCTTCCCAAATTTTACTGAACAAATGTCTTTTTTTTTTACATTATGCGTCTCCATGGGTGATTCGCCATCACTTCCTGTCCTCACCGGAAGTGAGGGATAATCTTCCCAACTATGACACTGAACAAGGTTTCTGCACCTTCCTCACTTTGTCCAAAACAAAAGAAAACTTGGGCTTTAAAAAGGGGCCTTCTAATACTTGTTCTGCAAAGCTGCTGGTTGGTCAGTAACTTATGCTATTTCTACAGAGACCAAATGTCTTTGGCATATGATCAGCTGACTGGCTGACATTGAGGTCTGCAGCATTACCTTTTGCTGTAAAAGTAAGTATTAAAAAGCTTTATACCATTTGTTATTCAAGGGAGAATAATGAGCAGGATGAATAAAAGATCTACTTTAAATATTTGGTCTATTTCACCAATTAAACTTCTATACAGGCAGGTTAATTGTGAATATTTGACATCACTGGGCAATCTTTTGTGCATTCTTTTGAAAGTTTATGACCTAGGTAGTAACAGCAGCAGAATCACATGGGAGCATCTCCAGGAAGACAACACAATTTGTTCCACATTAAGAAGATGCTGCGAATGTTTTCTGCAATTAAGGAGACATAATACCTTCCAAATTAAAATGCAATCAGCCGATTTGTATAACCCAGTAAGGGGCCAAGTAAAACACTGGCTTCAGGAAATAGATTACAAAAAAAAAAAAAAAAACAGACAAATTACCTATTGCTTTTTTGGATGTGTATTTAGCTTGGTAACATAAATGATGTATGCATTTGCATTACAGTCTTATCACATTATCTTTACCTACTTCATCTAGTTTCTCCCTTATCAGCCTTAAAGATACCTGGGCCTTCATAACCATCTAAAAATTGTGGCATAAGAGGTGCAAGTAAATTTGAGTCAGCATGGTAGCATGGAGCCTTGGTAGTTGCCAGTCCTCTGCTGCACCATTTTAAGGAAATTGCAGGTCTACCAACATTAATCCAATGCATTCAGAGGCTTAAAGTGTTACTAAACCCATGACTAGGATAGATAAGAGCTCACCTGAAACTGACCAGAGAACAAATCCGCTACCCCTGTCCACCCCAAAATACCTTCCCTTAAATAAAAGAATTAGCCACACAAAACATTAATGGAGTTAAAATGTCCGAAATTGTCATTTTATTAAACACTTTCTTTAAATAACACAACACAACCATACCTAACTTAATCCAGGTAGCAATGATTTGAGGTCCCTGATGGTGCCATATTACCAACGTTTTGTGTCTGAGACACCAGATAGCTGATTTTGCGACCCCAGCCGCAAAGCACCACCTCGAAGCCTAACCCAGCTGACCTCAGACACCCACCTGTCTTTACACAAATATGCATTGTATTGTACACACTTGAGGATGCCATACCTCAGATGGGTCCCCACCGTTTTCCCAATAACCATAATTAGACCTCCATCAAGGACCCCAACCACCAGATAACCATACATTAAAGCAAAAACATCACAACCATATAAGTAATAATCAGGGTGGGCGGGAAGGATGTTCTTCTGTCGATTTTTTTCTCTGTACGTGAGTCCAAACCACCCCTTCCGAACAATTGCATTCCCAGTTCCTCCCCATCACCCCATCCTCTGGGTCAATAAGGTACATGTAAGGACTGACTATGCTACCTTACAATAATTAACCCCCTGCTGACCGGTTCCCCTTCCACCCTGCCATGTACACCCTTCCTCCTAAGTTCTGGGCATGTCTGGACCCTGCATTCACTATATCTGGTCTCCCACAGTACACAGAACATGGAAGTGCAATTATTTTAGTAAATATAAACTGCTAAATACCTTTTCTCATCAGCAGTATATTGCAGTCTTGTCCGGGGAAAGCTTGTAGGAGGAGTTTTCATTCTACTCTGACTGTCCTATGAGGCTGCAGGACCCCATAACACTCTGTCTGGACAGTGCTGATTGGACCTGTGCCAATCACATGCAACCTCCCAAGAATAATACAAAAAAAAAAACTCTCTACCAATACACACCAAACTCAGCATGGCAGAGTGCCCCCAAGGCTCTGTTCTATCAGCAGATGGATTGGAGACTGTGGAAGCAGGGGATGATCAGAGAAGACAGTATCAAACACCCTTTTAATACAATGCTGAGGATTAACCCATTAGGTTCCACAGTGAGTATAACAAACATCCCTTAATGCATATACAGACTGATTCTACTATTGTGGGTTTAGTAACACTTTAAATATGAGACAACATAGGACTCTATAGCAATGGAATCTTAGCATGTACACAATGATGTCTTTTTACATCTGTGAGTATGAAAGTATGCTTCAAACGAAAATTGTACATAAACCCTAACTTCTTTTATTTGCTACCTTTTGGTCTGATAAATATCCTGAAAGAATTCTGTTTTATCTCCTCAGTGCACAAAAGATGATCATGTTATAAATTCAGAGCTGTCCTGTGCACCTTCCTATGTCAGCTCAATGAATCTAATTAGTCCTCTTTGTTCTAATCTTGGACTGCAGAATATTTACTGCATTGTTTGTAAAGATGACACCATTCAGTCCACAAAAATGCTGAGTGTGGTCAGCCCACAAAAAGACTTAATGCATTTCTGGCAGATGAATAGGATTTTTTTTTTTACTTGCGGGGCCTATTGATAAAGCACGAGAAAATGTGCATGAATTGCACAGATGTACCACGTATGTTTTTTTCCCCATGGCATACAGTATATTTTAAACAGTTTCTAAACCCAATTACAAATATGTAATATATTGCAGCTTGTCGGTCCCTAAATATGGTGGATGAATGAACCTTCTTTATTCATGTTTTTTTCTTTTCTTTTGACCTGGTCATCCCTCTGGAACAGAAAGTGTGTTAGGACTACAGAACACCTTCCCTCTCCCCCTTTCTATAATCTAGGAAGAAGTTGTTCCGTTGTTCACAGAGGTAAGATGTCCAAGGCTAATAAGACTGCTTGATAAAATGCTGCAGAATCCATGGGAAATTACTTTTTTTTTTTATTGATTTTATTAACAATTTGATATAGTGTATTGGAGGCCCTCCACCAAGCTTGAGCCCACTGACTTGAGCAGATTGAACATTCTAAAATTTGGATTGGATTGCTAGCTTTTCAATAGTATTTGCCTATTTCACCCATTGTAGATTCACTTTATAAATAACATGAATGGCCTACTTTACTGCACAGCACTTCTAAATTATGGTATAAACACAACATGTAACAATATCCAAATGATACTATGATAAATTGATATTGCTGGATGGAGTCCATCTGCTATTCAGAATAGTTCAGCCAGCTGGAAAAAGAACCAGATACAGTATAAAATGATTAAAAAAGTAAAGGAAAATAGCACAATGTTGAATTACTAAATCCATTCACAGTGGATGAAAGGAAGGAGTCCCTGGCACAATCTTTTAGCAACTATTGGTGGTCCTGCACCAATTGAAAGAACATTCATATATTTACAGTATATCCCTTTTAAAGTCTATGTAAACCCCAACAATGGAGCGTCTTTTTGTATATCTGTTTGATAAGTGCAAAGAAATACCTGCTGGTCTTGCCAGAAATTCTGTGCGGTCCTGTGTCTTGTGCACCCTGCAGTCCTATCTCAAGCAGTCTTATCAAACCTACACACCTCGGTGAGATACAAAGCATCTACCATCTAAATTATAGAGTTGAGGAGAGTGGGATGTATTGTGTAGTCACAATGCAATAGTTCTAATACAAAACCCTACATTAATGTTTCTCAACTCCAGTCCTCAAGTACCCCCAACAAGGTCATGTTTTCAGGCTTTCCATTATTTTGCACAGGCGATTGGATCAGTTTCAATGCCTTAATAATTAACACAGCTGTTTCAACTGAGGAAAATGATGAAAACATGACCTGTTGGGGGTACGTGAGGACTGGAGTTGATAAAGGCTTGTGAAGTTGCATTTGCAAGGAAATTTACACCAGAGCTTAATGAATGTGGTGAGGCTCTGCTGACTTCCATCATCCAATCATCTGCAAGCTAAATTACATTTTTTTCTTCTTGCATGTTGTCTTAAAACTATCACTGGTCACAATGAAGTAAAGCTTCTATTTTCATTTATTATTATGTTTTTTTAGTTTAGTATTATTTTTTACATTTATGTATTGTGTTTTTTGGTTTTTGTGGAAGACAAAACTACATAAACATCTATTACTTTGGTGTTTTGAGTAATGTTAAAGTTGTTGTTGTATCTATAGACCCTTAGATCAAGAGTAAAAATGTATTTTACATAAAAGGTATACACAGGTGGAGGAATTAAAGTAGTTAAACCCATTTTCTATAAATTTACATATTCTGTTTTACCAATAGAACTGGCTTTAAGTTATATATTATAGATCTGAAACAATATCAATGTCTAATCTGCTAGCAAAGTCCTAATATACAACTATAGCCACCCCTTTATCTACATCAATACCGGCAGTCCTCATAATAAGGTTTGATAAAAGCATTTGTCTTTCAAATATGACGCTGGTTCCCACCTGTCCTATTACATACTCTTTTATGTGGTCCCATTCCAGCCTCCCAGATATCTTTATTACAACAGAATATGAACTTTATCGGTCTACAGTAACTTGGTGAAAACCAAAATCCCTTCTGCTAATTTTAATGCTGATAAACAGACCTTAAATATAGTGTGCCTGCCACACACCGGCCAGTGTTTACATCTATTTATCCATCAGTTGCCTGTGCTGCGGCGCAATTACAATTTGTGTAGTTATAGCTATCCCAATAATTATTTTTAAAGATGAAGTAAAATAATAATTCCATTTTAGTTCATGTGTTTTGTAGTTTGGTTCACCTATAACATATTTAAGTTTTGGGTAATCTTCAAGTAGCTGAAGGCACTGCCCTCTGCAGAGTGTTAATCTTCCTTGATTCCATTGATTTATTGCAAAGATCTTGTAACCATGAATCCTAATGCACACACAAGCAGATTTTCCATTCGAAAAATCTTGGATGGTTTTTCCGACGGAATTCCGCTCAAGCTTGGCTTGCATACACACGGTCACACAAAAGTTCTCTGAACTTTCGACCGTCAAGAACGCGGTGACGTACAACACTTCGACGAGCCGAGAAAATTAAGTTCAATTCGTCTAATTGTTTCCGAGCATGCGTAGGAATTTTGCACGTCGGAATTGCTACAGACGATCGGAATTTCCGATTGGGACTTTTTCCAACGGAAAAATTGAGAACATGTTCTCAATCTTTTGCTGGCTGGAATTCGGCCAGCAAAAGTCCGATGGAGCATACACATGGTCGAATTTTCCGACCAAAAGCTCTCATCTGTCTTTTGCTGGCCAAATTTCCGATTGGGTGTAAGCAGCATTAGGGATATATATATATATATATATATATATATATATATATATAAATATATATACATAACATGTACCCTGTGCCATCTACCCAAAATCTAAATTTCCCTCTAAATACATTTTGTAAAATTGTCCGTATGTAAAATTTGTCACTGCTAAAAAATTCTGCTTACAGGGATGAGAGAGAGCAGGCAGACAAGTGTGTCAAAACAAGCTCACACTTTTTAAAAAACAGATCACTGGCCAGTAAAGTGTTAAGCAAATGCATTGTACAGAAAGCTTTCCTGTAAAAACCGTCTCTGGATAACGGCAATGATTTAAAATGTCAAAAATCAGTAGCATTAGAGGCTTTCGTGTTGTTCAATGTTCTTTTAGATCTTAGAGGCAAATATTTAATAAATCAGGCAGGCGATGAATTTTCTACGTCTTCCCAGGCTAATTTGTATCTACCAGTTTTTATATATCATAATGAATAGATGGATGGAAAGAGTGAGAGAGAGAAAAATATTTGTTGCATTTGAGGTAAAATAACTACCGGTAATAGTCATATGGCATTTAATTGAATACATATATTAACATACTCCTCACTTCTTAATTTCTCCTCCAATTCTCCAGTTCTCTATCAGTTTTGTCTGCTTTTAGGTATCCTTTCATGTCTCCTAAAATCTTCAGTCCACCATCAGTGTCATCCTGAGTTACCCTACAGTCCAACTTCAGTAGCAACGACTTCCTCTGGAACTCCTGGATTATTGGGTTCCTTTGCCCTTCTCAGTGGTATGCCACCCTTAACACACCACCTACCAGTATTGATAAAATAGACTACTATGAAACTGGAACAAACCCTAAAAAGGAAGTGCTAGTTGAACAAATACACAATGACAAAATGAACCTGGTATCAAATACTGTAATAAATATAAATGGTAAAGTAAATACTGTTCATTCTCTTAAGTTCCTGTAAACAATCCTGCCAGAATGCACTAGATCAGGGGTCTCCAAACTTTATTAACAAAGGGACAAATTCTGTCCTTGAGACTTTAGGGGGGCCAGAGTGTCGCCAGCGGGAGTTGAAAATGTCCCAGTATCAATGGGATTCCCTTCTATGGAGCAGCGGATGTCAGCGGTGACATGTCCGCTGACCAGTGGTGTCCAGTCCATTAGGGGCGCACATCTGATGGGACACTGATGTATGGGGGACTCTCTGGGACCCTGATGTATGGGGGGCTCTCTGGGGACCCTGATGTATGGGGGGCTCCCTGGGGACCCATATGTATGGGAGGGCTCTTTGGGACCCTGATGTATGAGGGGCTCTCTGGGGACCCTGATGTATGGGGGCTCTCTGGGGACCCTGATGTATGGGGGCTCTCTGGGGACCCTGATATATGGGGGACTCTCTGGGGACCCTGATGTATGGGGGGGCTCTCTGGGGAACCTAATGTATGGGGGGCTCTCTGGGGACCCTGATGTATGGTGGGCTCTCTGGGGACCCTGATGTATGGGGGGCTCTCTGGGGACCCTGATGTATGGGGAGGCTCTCTGGGGACCCTGATGTAAGGGGGGCCTCTTGGAAAACTGATGCAAGGGGGGCCCTCTGGGGACCCTGATGTAAGGGGGGGGGGCTCTCTGGAGACACTGAATTAAGTGGGGGCTCTCTGGGACCCTGATGTATGGGGGGCTCTCTGGGGACCCTGATGTATGGGGGGCTCCCTGGGGACCCATATATATGGGAGGGCTCTCTGGGACCCTGATGTATGAGGGGCTCTCTGGGGACCCTGATGTATGGGGGCTCTCTGGGGACCCTGATGTAAGGAAGAGGCTCTCTGGGGACCCTGATATATGGGGGACTCTCTGGGGACCCTGATGTATGGGGGGGTCTCTGGGGACCCTGGTGTATGGGGGTGGGGCTCTCTGGGGACCTTAATGTATGGGGGGGCTCTCTGGGGAACCTAATGTATGGGGGGCTCTCTGGGGACCCTGATGTATGGGGGGCTCTCTGGGGACCCTGATGTATGGGGGGCTCTCTGGGGACCCTGATGTATGGGAAGGCTCTCTTGGGACCCTGATGTAAGGGGGGCCTCTTGGAAAACTGATGCAAGGGGGCCCTCTGGGGACCCTGATTTAAGGGGGGGCTCTCTGGAGACACTGAATTAAGTGGGGGCTCTCTGGTGACCCTGATGTAAGGGGGGCTCTCTGGAGACCCTGATGTAAGGGGGGGCTCTCTGGGGACCCTGATGTAAAGGGGGGGGCTCTCTGGGGACCATGATGTAAGGGGGGCTCTCTGGGGACCCTGATGTAAGGGGGGCTCTCTTGGGACCCTGATGTAAGGGGGGGCTCTCTGGGGACCCTGATGTAAGGAGGGGCTCTCTGGGGACCCTGATGTAAGGGGGGATCTCTGGGGACCCTGATGTAAGTGGGGGCTCTCTGGGGACCCTGATGTAATGGGGGGCTCTCTGGGGACCCTGATGTAGGGGGGGGGGGGGGGGTCGGGGGCTCTCTGGGGACCCTGATGTAAGGAGGGGGAAATATATACGTAGAGCTTTGTGAGGGTGTGACTTGTGGGTGGGGATAAAGGGGGCCCCATGATCCCCTATTGCCCAGGGGCCCCATGAGTTGTCAGTCCACCCCTGACAGTGTCAGGGCAGTTCTGTATCAGGTGTCTGCACCTGGACAGCCTCAGCCCCCGTTCACACCTATGCGAATTAGATGCGGCTTACACTGCATCCAATTCGCAGGACATTGTAAAATACATTCAAATGAATGTATCTTGTTCACATATGTGCGTTGCATTCCTACTGCACAAAAAACGTGTGCGTTTTTTTGGGCATTGCGGTGCGAATTACCAGGCCATTATCTTCTATGGGCACGCATCTGATTCGCAGCTGTGTTGCGGTGTGAACATAAATTATCTCCCCTCCTACACCTCCCCCTCTTCCTGTTCCTCCCCTGTCTGTTTTGTGATGCTGACTGGAGCAAGCATGGCGAAAAGAGGACAAAAAGCGGCATCAAAGACGAAAGAATCCATCGATTGTGAGGAGCTGATAAGACTTGTGAGGGAGAAACCGATGATTTATGACACCCGGCATCCTAAATATAAGGACAACGTTCTTAAAAAATGTGCGTGGCTGGAAATTGCCAGAAACCTCTTGCCAGAGTGGAGCATGTGCTCTTCCCAAGTTCAGGCTGACAAATGCAAGTTTTTTTCCCCCCTTTCACTACCTGTAGATGCTGTCCTGTAGTTTTTTGATGGTGTACATTAATTGCATTTATAATATTGTAAAAAAACAGTATATGGTCACCCCCAAATCTATACCAGGCCACATGCTCTAAACATTGTGCACATAACAGCGTCAGACAGCGACGGAGGAGTCCCTAAATAAATGCATATTCTTATAATTTTTAAGGTTACCAATATAATATACACCACAAATGTGATCAACATCATTTTTATTTGTCATGGCCAAAATTACACCAAATATTTTTCATACAGCACACTTTTCACTTTCTAAAGGCCTGATAATATAATGCTAACAAATACATACTTTTTCTGATTATATAGAATTCATCTGACAAGGCACCTCCCCAGCTGGTGACAAAAAGAATTTTTGAAATTCCCCACGAATATGTGTACCAGTAGTGGTGCCCCTAGTAACATTCCACTGTGCTACAATATTAAAATCTAAAAAACTGCGCCAGCAACACTTTGTAAATGCTATATATACTGCTATCCCAAAGACAAAATGAGATAAACCAATATAATGAAATAAATAATGAAATAAACAGATATAAAATGATTCACCAAAAAATTGCTTCAAATCAATTAGTGTCACTATTAGGAAAGGCAGGATAAAGTTCATAAAAATATGGAAAATCTCTAAATTCAAGATAAAACCACCACGGTGACTTCACTTATATATCGGTCTGGAATGAAAAACCCGTCCACCAAATAATAAATGCGCTTACCAGATGGCTAAGCGTTACAAGCATGTAATCAGCCCCATCAGTAGCATGTAATCAAGGGTATTAAGCCTCACAGGATCCTGGGTCCATATAAGTATTAGATCGGTAATTGCTTAATCCACAGATCTTCTATCGGTATGGTACTCAAAAGGAAAAGAGACTGACCATAGTGTGAACCCGCTTTAAATCATTTTAATAAGAAAAGGTAATACACTTACATAAAAGCTCTGTATGAGTTCGCATATAAAAACAATAAGCCCGCCGGCAGATTTGGGAGCCCGTCCTCCCCTCAGGTAGCGTGGTGGCGTCACTGCGTGCCTTCCCCACGCCACCACGCTACCTGAGGGGACCCAGGATCCTGTGAGGCTTAATACCCTTGATTACATGCTACTGACGGGGCTGATTACATGCTTGTAACGCTTAGCCATCTGGTAAGCGCATTTATTATTTGGTGGATGGGTTTTTCACTCCAGACCGATATATAAGTGAAGTCACCGTGGTGGTTCTATCTTGAATTTGGAGATTTTCCATATTTTTATGAACTTTATCCTGCCTTTCCTAATAGTGACACTAATTGATTTGAAGCTATTTTTTGGTGAGTCATTTTATATCTGTTTATTTCATTATTTATTTCATTATATTGGTTTATCTCATTTTGTCTTTGGGATAGCAGTATATATAGCGTTTACAAAGTGTTGCTGGGGCATTTTTTTTCGATTTTATACTGTTTCTTGTGTGTGTATCCCACCCAAGCTGCAGCCTACACGCTTTACTTGTAATTTCCAATTTGTTTTATATTTTTTGTCTAGCGCAGTTTATTTCCTTTATATTCCACTGTGCTGCCTCCATGTTATGGCTCAGGGAATCCTCAAATAGATATCCATCTCGTTCACGCACATAGTTGTGCAGTGCACAGGCTGCTTTAATCGCGCTGATAGCATGATCAAAACTGAGGTTTATAGAAGTATGCATGAATCTCCACTTATTGCATAGTATACCAAATGCACATTCTACTACTCGTTGTGCCCTAGTCAGCCTATAATTGAACACTCTTTTTTCTGTTGTCAGAGAGCGACTTGAAAAAGGCCTGAGCATGTGCTCCGAAAGTACGAACGCTTCATCTCCGACAAATACATGTGGGAGGGGAGGCTCTATAGTCCCGGGCAGGGGAGAATGATTGGGCAAGTCTAGTGTATTCTCACGCAGCATGCGGCCAAATGAGGAATGTGAAAATACACTAGAATCCGAGCTGCTGCCATAAGAACCCACATCAATATAAATAAATTTATAATTTGCGTCTGCCACTGCCATTAATACCAACGAAAAATATTTTTTGTAATTAAAAAATTGTCTCCCACTAGCTGGAGGTTTGAGTATGCGGACGTGCTTCCCATCAATGGCTCCCAGACAGTTGGGGAAGTTGCATCGCTCCCAGAATAGCTCCACTACCTTCAACCATTCTTGTTTTTTGGGCTTCTTCATAACCATATCCTTCATTTCTTCCCATATGACTAGGCAGGTATCATAAACAATGCCACTAATAGTTGATTTTCCAACCCTGAATTCATAGTGCAAACTTCCAAATGAATTTCCTGTTGCTAAGTACCTAAAAGACAAAAAATAAATAAAAATCATGTTGTTTTATATTTTTCAGTGCACTACTTACAGACAAGATGGCGTAGCATGCGTGATGCTTACAGAAAATATATGCTGCACCTCAAAGAATCAAGGAGTGGCTCGGGGGCAGCGCCTAGGGTACCCTATATGTTTGCCAGGGACTTGGATTTTCTGCAACCCATTGTGGAGATGAGAGAGTAAGTTTTCATCTAGATCATCTATGTATCGCACAACCTCTTAACAATGAATATGCCTAGTTAATTTATTCATTTTTTTAAATATAAAACAGGACAGAAGCTAGTTGGGAGGAGAAAGATGTTTTTGATGATCAACCAGAACCACAAACAGAGGACGAACCACCGATTAAATTTCCATAAGGCACAGAGGATTTTTCACTAAACCAAACATCTTCCAATCTCTGGGAAACTAATCCAAAACATGACAGAAAAGGTGGATGCATTTTTATGTCCCGATACAATCCTGGCGCTCAGTTTTGTCCCACTAATTAAAAAGGTACCCCCAGAGCGTTACTTTGAAATGCGAAAGACTATAGAACAAGTGCTGTACTCCTTCTCCCAGCCACAGGAGGAAGCTTCATTTAAAATACCAAATGTGCCCCAACAAAGACCTCCTCTTAACTAACTAAAATACATGCACTACCCTGAGCAGCAACACCATCCTTACCCCTATAATCCACCATCCTATCCCTCAAGTTATGAAAAGCCAATCTCCAGATATGAAGTGCCCCACAGTAACCTTCCCTATCCCATCCCATCCCCAATTCCTTCAATCAGGCCCCCCCCCCCACAAAATCAGGGTATGTATGTGCCAAGTCAACATGGGGAGGCTAGGCCTGCTACCCACACTGCCAGTGATGACCCAGCTTCCGCCACTCAATACTCCTATGAGGCCCCTTTCCAAAAAACATGTCAGAATCTGTGATGAGGTATGTTCAAGGTTAGGGACCAAGATGACACATTTTTGGAAAAATAGATGGAAGAGGCCTACTTGACAGCCAAGTTTATTTTTGTACATTTTTCAGAGTTAATTTATGTTTAATACATGAGTAAATTTTATATTTTTATATGATTTTGGGATATGTAAATAAATACTTATTCCACCAATTTTTGTTGGGTCATATATTTGAAAATACACAGGTTTGAATAGTTATAAAGACATTAGATTACATGGTCAATAAATCACATGACAAAGGACATTAGTGATGAAACTTACCTTAATGTGATCAGTAATCTTTCAGCAGGCTGGATACTTGATCTGTAGCACGTGTTCTGACGCTCCAAGTGAGGGGAGATTAATCCAAGCAATTCGTCAAAACTAAGTAAAATAATATTAAATGAACACATACATGTCTGGAAAACATTTGGGCCTACTGTCTAAAAAATAGCAAGGTAAGTGGTTAAGGACATTTTTTCTGGGAAGAAGGCCTGCATCCTTCGTTAAAAATATACATTTTGGTTAAATAAGTGGCCTACAACAAACAAAACCTTTGCAGATGGGTCCTCATTTCAACAGAGATTAAGCAACTGGCCTTTGAATTTAACAATAACAATTGTCTGATCCAAAACTGCACAACAAAGCAGCGTGGGAACAGTGTATTCTCACGCAGCATGCGGCCAAATAAGGAATGTGAAAATAAACTAGAATCCGAGCTGCTGCCATAAGAACCCACATCAATATAAATAAATTTATAATTTGCGTCTGCCACTGCCATTAATACCAACGAAAAATATTTTTTGTAATTAAAAAATTGTCTCCCACTAGCTGGAGG